>JARYGA010054258.1:0-161646 GCA_030545235.1 Helianthus tuberosus
TTGTAAAGACGGGTTTCTCTAAACACAAGGTTTTTACAAGATTAAAGTTACTTTATGTAATGATCTACATATCTAAAGGGGATTTACACTATAGATTCGGAAAAACTACAAGTTCATGCGATTATGCACATTTACATACTTGTCGACTAGTTTGTTGTGTTGGAAATTGTTTGATTGAATAAAGAAGATTGTTGAATTGATTTGTTAAAAGAAAATGATACGCTTGAAAGCGTGGCCACCTCCAGTTACAGAGGAAACTCTGGCGAAATTTTCTAAAAACCTAACACTTAGACTTTTTACACAACAAGTGTTAGAACTATTTTTGGACATATTTTCGAAACATAAATTTCGCCAGCACTATATTTTACTACATATCCGGAGGTGGGATTTTCACAAAGATTAACGTGATAAATATATTTGTCACAACACTGTTTATGATTATTTTGTGAAATACATAAATATTATTTTAGAGTGAAAATAATATTTACAAGCGTTAATGATTCCAAAACTTTACGAACGCTTCCACAAACATATAAGTTACACCGGTAATTACATTACCACAAGTTGGATAAAACGTAACTTACGCACATGTATTGTATCCCCCATCCTTGGGAAGAAGAATAACTACCAAGTGTATACGGAACATAAACACGAAATAGTTGTCTAACTATTTCCCAAAGACATAAACTATAAAGCTAAGGCACGGCCGTCCGTCTAATAGAATTAGCACTTGTAGGTCGTTGCACAGCTTACTGTATTGGAGACACTTGGTAGAGACGCGCATTCACTGTGAGTTCATGTCCCCCTTTTCTCTAACTGTTTTCAGTTTACTTAACTGCGGGGGTGAAATACATGTTACTATGATTTACGAGTACTTTACAACGGTATGTTTAACGTAAGGAGGTGTTATACGATCATGTGAGTGGATAGGAACAACATGGGGCCATTAGTCCTCATGGAGGGACCGAGGGACAGGAGCGGTAGATCTATCTGGGTGTAGCGAGCCCAGCCCCCGGCCAAACTAGAAACGGACCGTGGGGTGACTTTGTCCACATACTTTGCCGTGGCGAAATCTGCTAGGTTTGAGTCTCCCTATTTGCACTTCACATATGTCAGTGGCCTTGCAAACCATTGGTGATCACAAGTCCTCTTACAACTGCTACATACCACAACTATTTTATACTCACAAGTGTTTTACTTACTCACTTACACATGAACTCGCTCAACATTATTGTTGATTTTTCAACTCACATGTATTTCAGAAAATTAACGAGATCTGGCACGGTATGGAACGTTTTCCGCTGCACTTGTCATGAAGTCATCAGGGTTAAGGGATGTGTCTCTTTCCTGGACAAGACACAGTCCTTAAACCACGTTTATGTTATGTTTTAATTTGTAAGGTTGTTGGACAAGGTTAGGGTTGTTGGTTAAAACAATGGTACTGTATTTTGGTTTTTAAAACTTAATGGATGACTTGCATGGTTTTTAAATTCATATAGCTTGTTATGATTAAGCTATGGTATTAAGAAGTCACACCAACATTAACCACGCTTCCGCAAAGCCAGGGTGTGACAGCTTGGTATCAGAGCTCTGATCATAGCGAACTAGGATTCTGTCTCGAGTCTAGACTATGATCACTAGGGCTCTCACGAAAACATTTTCTGCATACCACTTAAGTCCAGATCCACACTTTTTACAAACAAATGTTGAGCACATTTTATTTATTTTAAGTTCAGCTTGGAGGGCTGAGGATCGATCTGGAGGATCGAGATGGTCAAGGTAGTTGAGCACGTTGGTTTGTTATAGGATCGATCTGGAGGATCGAGGCTTGGTCTAGGTGACCAAGATAGTGGGCTAGCAAGGCTAGGAAGAAAAGGTTCAGCCTGGAGGGCTAAGGATCGATCTGGAGGATCGAGGTTTGGTTTAAGTAAAGGATAGAGCAGTCTGGTAGACTGGATGGTATTGGCTAGTATGACTAGGAGGATTATGTGATGCCTTACTTGATGACTTATGTGATTACTTGATTTATGATTGACTATTTGTGCATGTTTGTGTATATGTTACAGACACATGGATTCCGCAGACACTGGTGGTTCAGGCACCACAGGCCCGAGGCCTATCGTTTCAGACGACATTGAGTCATCAGAGCACGAGGTTTATACGTCAGACTTCACCAGCACGGATGATGATGACTTTCAGCCATTCGCCTTACCCGACGGCGTTGATGAGCTCCCAGTTGATCTCCCAGCCGGGGATCTACCACTCGTTGTGATCCCTGCTCCTGTACCCCTTGCAGCATACCCTGTTTTACCCATCGACGACGAGGAGGACGACGTCGATATGTTTGAGGAGGAGCCTTTGGAGGATGCTCAGGGCGAGGCCCTACCTGCTGTTGCTCCCTTACTGATCGCAGATGCTCCTGCTGCGGAGTCACCTGCTCATTCCCCAGTCGCGGACTCCTTTGAGTCTGTGGCTTCTGTACCCACACATGCTCATAGTGCGCAGCACTTCTCCCATGGGTCCGATTCTGACCAGGCTTTTTCTGTTGCTTCCATACCTGGACTTGTTTTTGACCATGACGACGAGGAGGATTCAGATCCTATGTTTCCACCAGGATTTGATCCTAACCGTGATTTAGAGTTTGTCCCGATGGACGAGTTGATAGAGGATCCAGCAGATCCTATTGATCCTTTTGATCCGATTGACCCAGATTTTGAGTTTGACATGGCGTTTGATGACTTTGAGCCTGCCATTGCTCCTGAGCAGGCAGCCGCCCTTGATCCTTTACCAGAGCATGACCCTGTGCATGCTGATGTACCTTTTGAGCCCATTGCTGATGATCACCACATAGATGTTCCTGTTGATCCCATTGGTCCTTTACCCGTTATTGCTGTACCAGTTGACCCTCCTTTCGAGCCCTTGGCACCCGTTCACCCTGTTGTTGCTCCCGTATTTGATCCCGTTCCCATAGAGCCCGGACATGCACCGTTCGCGGCACGTATGGATCCACCGGATGAGTCTGCACAGCATGGCTGGATACCGGCAGACGAGGACGTTCCCCCATTCCCTCCACAGATTCCTGTTGCATTTCAGGTTCCTATGTTTATACCTCCAGCAGGGCCTGGAGAGGGCTCTTCAGCTCACCCTGATGGGCATGTACCGATGCCCATGCCTTTCATGCCTCAGATTCCTTTTGTTCCACCCACTACAGCTCCTTTTGGTGTGGCACCCTTTGACCCCACACGTGAGCCACTGCTGTGGTCACCGTTTTCCCCCATGCCACCCACTGATCCATACCACAGATTCCACGTGGGACATACCATCGAGGATGTATTGATGTCATTTGTACACCAGCATGAGTCGCATGAGCAGCGACTACAGGAGTTGGAGAGAGCCCATCTGCAGCCATGTCAGTGCCATGGCCGGGTACCCTCTCCGTTGCAGCCGTTACGACCATTACCCCCTGACTATGCTGCTCGTCTTACTACTTTGGAGCAGCAGATTGCTTCCATTATTCGCACACAGCAGGCGATGGAGGCGGACTGGTTACAGTTGCGCCGTTTGTTTTATACCCATTTTCCCCCTCCTCCACCACCATCTGCTTAGAGCTCATCGGTGCCACATGGGTAGGCGAGGTGATAAGGCGGCGATTGCTTTTTGACTGCACAGCTTTTTGGGGAGACTACGTTATGACTTGACTTTTGTTATGTACTTGATGTTGTATTGATACTGATGTAGCTTTTGACAGGGGTTATGTAGCCCCTAGTGATTGATGATTGTATGTATACACTTACGATGTGGTCTCATTTATATGGCAATCGCAGTTTTCTCACCATATTCGGATTCGCTTGATTACTTGTTTATGCTTTATGACATGGGATGTGTGATTGATATTTGTGATGTGTGATAACCTGTGATGTTATGTGATTATACTATTACTACCGTTATATACGTACACTATACTACGAACTGATTCACGTATTATGACAACGGAGCCTTACTATGGCCTAACCAACTTAAACCATCTTTTAGAAGATGCCGCCAAGACGCGAACCAAACATGCCAACAAACGAGGCAGAACTCCAGCAGATTATTGCTGCTGCCATAGCACAGTACACAGCATCTCAGCCAGGAGCAAGCGGAAGTGTTAACCAAGGCAATAACAATCCACCTCACGGTAATACCACGCCATTCGAACCTACCATGAACTAGTTGGAGATTTTAGCGGTGATGCTAATGCCAAACACATGTTTTAACATACGTGCAGGATGCACCTACAAGCAGTTCTTAGACTGCAAACCAGTTAACTTCGATGGCACAGGAGGTGCAGTTGCCTTTACCCGCTGGGCTGAGAAAACCGATTCTGTGTTACGCATGAGCAAGTGTGCCGAGGATCAGCAAGTCACATACATTTCAGGGCTGTTTTTAGATGGAGCCCTATCATGGTGGAACCTACAAGTGCAAACACTAGGCGAAGCTGCCGCCTACGCCCTGACTTGGGCCGAATTGAAAGAACTAATGCGCAAAAAGTACTGTTCACGCGCAGAAATTCAAAGGTTGGAGACTGAATTTTGGCACTTAAAGATGGATGGACCTAAGATTGCGGAATACGTCCAGAGGTTTCACGACCTATCTCAAGTGGTTCCTTACATGGTTACGCCAGAATACAAGCGAATCGAGCGCTTCATTTGGGGTTTGGCTCCCCAAATAATAAGCATGGTAACCTCCTCCAAACCAGCAACTATCACTGAAGCCATCGATTTGAGCGTGGCTCTCACCGAGGAGGCGATCCGTTTAAACAAGTTTGATGAAGTCAAGGCAAAGAAGACAGAGACTCACGTTGAGTCCTCAGGGGATAACAAAAGGAAGTTTTCAAACTTCAAACAAGGCGTCAGTATGGCAGTAAAGAAAGGAAAATCAGCTGGCAGTACCAAGAGAGGAAAAGGGTACCAGGGCACCCAGCCCAGATGCAACAACTGCCAACGCCACCACACTGGCCCTTGTAACATAAGAGTTTGTGAATCTTGTGGAAAACCGGGCCACACAAGGGAATCATGTTGGGCTAGTGCAGGCCGCGGAGGTCAGGGAGGATATGGAAATAGGAATGATAACCGTGGTGGAAATGGAAGCCGCCTACAAGGAAATTTTGGAGGAAACAGAAACCGAGGCAACAACGCCAACCAGAACAACACCCCAGCTGGAAACGGGGATGGAAACGGGCAGAGGCTCGGATGTTATAACTGCGGGGAAATCGGGCATTTCAAGAAGAACTGCCCAACGTTGAATCAGGCCCGCGGTAGAGTGTTCCAACTAGAAGCTAGGGAAGCACGCCAAGATCCAAATGTTGTCACGGGTACGTTCCCTATCAATCAACGCTATGCATCCGTTTTATTTGATACTGGTGCCGACTATAGCTTCGTATCACTAGAATTTAAGAATATACTTGGGCTAGCCGCTAATAAGTTAGACATTCCCTACGCAATCGAATTGGCTAATGGCAAGTTGGTAGAAGCCAATGATGTAATCAGAGGTTGTGTGATAGAATTGGGAGAACGCGAGTTTACTCTGGATCTACTACCAGTCCAATTGGGAAGCTTCGACGTGGTGGTAGGAATGGATTGGTTATCCGGAAACAAGGCTGAGATAGTATGTCACGAGAAGGTTGTTCGTATCCCAACTGATGATGGTGAGACAATTGTGGTTCACGGAGAGAAGCGTGACACGCCGCTAAGATTTATCAGCTGCTTGAAAGCAAGGAAGTGTTTACAGAAAGGATGTGTTGCTTTTCTGGCACACATCGTAGACAAGAAGGCTGCTGAGCCAACAATCGAGGACATCCCTGTCGTAAGGGAGTATCCAGAAGTCTTCCCAGAAGACTTACCTGGACTACCACCTCAGAGGCAAGTGGAGTTTCACATTGACTTAGTTCCAGGCGCCGCGCCTGTAGCTAAGGCACCTTACAGACTTGCGCCGTCTGAGATGCAGGAATTGTCGACGCAACTTCAAGAGTTGTTAGACAAGGGTTTTATCCGACCAAGCTTCTCGCCTTGGGGAGCTCCGGTCTTGTTTGTCAAGAAGAAGGACGGAAGTTTCCGCATGTGTATTGACTACAGAGAATTGAACAAGCTGACAATCAAGAACAAGTATCCTCTACCAAGAATCGACGATCTATTCGATCAACTTCAAGGCTCAAGCTGTTACTCTAAGATCGATCTTCGATCTGGATACCATCAACTGAGGATACAGGAGGAAAGTATCCCGAAAACAGCCTTCCGAACTCGTTATGGACACTACGAGTTCCTCGTTATGCCATTTGGTTTGACAAACGCGCCTGCGGTATTCATGGATCTAATGAATAGAGTTTGCAAGCCATACTTAGACAAGTTCGTGATTGTATTCATCGACGACATCCTGATTTACTCAAAGACAAAGGCTGAACACGAACAACATCTTAGAACCATATTGGAGCTGCTAACGAAGGAACAGCTGTACGCCAAATTCTCCAAGTGCGAGTTTTGGCTACGCGAAGTCCAGTTTCTCGGACATGTGGTTAATGGGAATGGAATTCATGTTGATCCCACAAAGATCGAGGCAATCAAGAATTGGGAAACGCCTACAACGCCAACCGAGATTCGACAATTCTTGGGTTTGGCTGGCTACTATCGAAGGTTCATCGAGGATTTCTCGAAAATCGCTCAACCTTTGACGCTCCTCACGCAGAAGGACAAGACGTTTGATTGGGGAATCAAACAGGATGAAGCATTTCAGGTATTGAAGGGTAAGCTTTGTAACGCGCCAATCTTAGCTCTACCAGAAGGTACTGATGACTTTGTGGTATACTGTGACGCATCGCGTCAAGTAATGGGTTGTGTGTTGATGCAACGACAAAAGGTCATTGCTTACGCATCACGCCAACTGAAAGTACACGAAAAGAATTATACCACACACGATTTAGAGCTTGGCGCAGTGATTTTTGCACTAAAGATCTGGAGACACTACCTGTATGGTACGAAGTGCACAATCTTCACAGACCACAAAAGCCTACAACATATATTTAACCAGAAGGAGTTAAATATGAGGCAAAGACGATGGGTTGAATTGTTAAACGACTACGACTGCGAGATAAAGTATCACCCAGGGAAGGCGAATGTAGTCGCCGATGCCCTAAGTCGTAAAGAAAGAATCAAGCCCATAAGGGTTAGAGCCTTGGAAATGATTATACGAACCGACCTTTCCTTGCGCATTCGCGCTGCACAAAAGGAAGCTCTCAAGGAGGGAAACCTTGAGGAAGAATATCTCCGTGGAATGGAGAAGCTTTTGGTACCAAACGAGGAAGGGACGTTATGTTTTGAGAAAAGGATTTGGGTTCCTCTGTTTGGTGGATTAAGGGAAGTTATTTTCGACGAAGCGCACAAGTCACGGTACTCTATCCACCCTGGATCGGATAAGATGTACCAGGATCTCAAAGATTACTATTGGTGGCCTAGGATGAAAGGCGACGTTGCTGTTTACGTGAGCAAATGTTTAACGTGCGCTAAAGTCAAGGCGGAATACCAGAAGCCTTCGGGACTTCTGCAACAACCTGAGATTCCCAAGTGGAAATGGGAACAAATCTCAATGGATTTTGTTACAAAATTACCAAGAACGCCAAGAGGCCATGATATGATTTGGGTGATTGTTGACCGCCTAACAAAATCCGCACGCTTTCTGCCAATCAAGGAGAAAGACAGTACTAGTAAACTTGCGGAAATTTACTTGAGAGAGATCGTAGCACGTCATGGAGTACCACTCTCGATCATCTCTGATAGAGACGGAAGATTTGTGTCAAGAATATGGCAATCTTTCCAAGAATCTTTTGGCTCACAATTGAATCTGAGCACTGCGTTCCATCCGCAAACTGACGGCCAGAGCGAGCGAACGATACAAACCTTGGAAGACATGCTGAGGGCATGTGTTATGGATTTAGGCGGTAGCTGGGATAAACACTTACCCTTGGTCGAATTTTCATACAACAACAGCTACCACACCAGTATTGGTGTCGCGCCATTTGAGGCCCTATACGGACGCAAGTGCCGATCACCACTATGTTGGTCTGACGCGGGTGATAGGCAGCTTGCTGGTCCCGAGATCGTCCAAGAGACGACAGACAAAATTGCGCAAATACTTAAACGCATCGAAGCCGCTCGCCACAGACAAAAGGCCTACGCGGATCCAAACCGGAAGCATGTGGACTTCCAAGTCGGAGAAATGGTGTTGTTAAAGGTTTCACCCTGGAAAGGGGTGGCGCGCTTTGGAAAGCGTGGAAAGTTAAATCCACGCTACATTGGTCCTTTCAGAATTCTGGAGAGAATTGGGACGGTAGCATACAAGTTGGACCTACCCGCTGAACTAAATGGTGTTCACGATACATTTCATGTATCCAACTTAAAGAAAAGTCCAACTCAGATTGACGTTGCCATTCCTATCGACGAGATTCATATTGACGACACGCTCCACTTTGTTGAAGAACCCGTTGAGGTCACGGATTGGAAAGTTAACAAGACCCGCCGGAGCAGTGTCAAACTCGTCAAGGTTCGTTGGAATGCAAGACATGGTCCTGAATTCACATGGGAACGTGAGGACCGGATGAAAGAGAAATACCCCCACTTATTTCCTAAGAACTCTGCATCTACAAGCAGAACTTAAATTTCGGGACGAAATTTATTTAACGGGGGGAGAATGTGACAACCCGCACTAAACCAGGTATCCGTACAACTTAATTAGTGATTAATTACTGCTTAATTACTGTGCTTGATTGAAACTAGCTGATAAACTGCTACCTGCATAATGATACATGCACATACTTGCATCATACTTTATTTGCTGTCACGACATTACTTACATACGGCACCTTAGTGACAAACATGATGCACAAAAAGCACAGTAGCACTAAACGGATACACGGCGAACATGCTGACATGACCAGCATCAGGCAGACACTGCCTCTAAGGCCTGTTAAGAGCCTCATATATTTTGGCTACACTGGTAGTGAGTGTAGGGATATAAGGGTTGTGTTACCGCGTCTCTAGGGATAAGATACACTGATTCGGATGTGCCAAGAACGTACTTTAAGTACCAAACACAGCACTTTAAAAATTAAACCAGCTTCTAGCTGACTAGTAAAGTGCCAGAAAATGAGAAAATAACACTAGACACTTTCTAAAGTGTCGGGAAAACAAATGTGTCACTAAAAACAACAATAACGACACTTTAAAGCTTTTGTAAGACTTTAACGGATTTCTATCCAACCGGACACCCGGACTTTACCCGGAACATGAAAATATTATTATTTTCACTTTTTATATTTTTCTGAGCCAGTTAGGGTCCCTGATTACCCTAACACCTGTCATAACACGCTTTATATTACTAACTAAGTTAAACACCTAAACTAACTTAGTTAACCTAACTAAACCCTAACTAATCTTGTTCAAACCGAACCAAGAACCCCCCCCCCCCATTGTACACGGCCCCAAACTAGGGGGGACACCCCTAGTACAACTTTGATTAGTTTAATCACCTTGTATAAAATCTAGAGGACATAAGGTCCTTTGGATAATTAACTAGAAATTGTCTATAAGTACTTGAGGATTGCACATAAGATCATCACCACATAACATCACCAAAACACACCTCTCTCTTGCTCTCTAAACTCTCGGCCGAACTCCCTCACACCCACCATCATATTTTCGGTTGGTGATCATTGCATTCCAAGATCATTCAAGCTTCAAGGGTCTCATATTAGGAGCTTTGGTGCAAGCGGAACGCGAAGGACCACTCTCGTTAGCCTTTATCCACCACATTTTCGCCTAGAATCTTCCCTAGCCCCGAGCTAGAGGTATAACACTTAAAGCTTGTTCTTGAACATATCTAAAGTGGTTAAAAGAACTTTCGTCGGTTAAATATCGTAAACATGCGTTTTGAAACTTTAAAAGTCTAGTAAAATCACAAAAATGGTGGATAATAACATATAACTTGTGTAAAAGTCGTAGGACTTGAAATATGTGATTATTGAGACCCGATCTATGATGTGGTAGCTCGGATCTCCGTTTAACCCGACTTTGTAAGATCATGTATCTTCACATAAGCTCGTTTTTGACTAGATACAAGGGTTAAAGGTGAAACTCTACCACACAAGATACATGAACTTGTGTAAAAATATTTTACTTGTGTAAAAGTGATTTAACCGGTTAAATGGTGTTTAAAACTAGCGGATCTACGTATCCGCAAGTGGTATTTTTGAAAGACCACACTTTAAAGAGATCATGTTTTTCTAAAGATGGATCTTACACTAATAAATATGATTTTATAAACCACAAGTGTGTAGACACTTGTGAAATGAAAAGATCCGACAAATAACTATTTTTGGGAAAAGTGACTAGAAGTTGTAAAGACGGGTTTCTCTAAACACAAGGTTTTTACAAGATTAAAGTTACTTTATGTAATGATCTACATATCTAAAGGGGATTTACACTATAGATTCGGAAAAACTACAAGTTCATGCGATTATGCACATTTACATACTTGTCGACTAGTTTGTTGTGTTGGAAATTGTTTGATTGAATAAAGAAGATTGTTGAATTGATTTGTTAAAAGAAAATGATACGCTTGAAAGCGTGGCCACCTCCAGTTACAGAGGAAACTCTGGCGAAATTTTCTAAAAACCTAACACTTAGACTTTTTACACAACAAGTGTTAGAACTATTTTTGGACATATTTTCGAAACATAAATTTCGCCAGCACTATATTTTACTACATATCCGGAGGTGGGATTTTCACAAAGATTAACGTGATAAATATATTTGTCACAACACTGTTTATGATTATTTTGTGAAATACATAAATATTATTTTAGAGTGAAAATAATATTTACAAGCGTTAATGATTCCAAAACTTTACGAACGCTTCCACAAACATATAAGTTACACCGGTAATTACATTACCACAAGTTGGATAAAACGTAACTTACGCACATGTATTGTATCCCCCATCCTTGGGAAGAAGAATAACTACCAAGTGTATACGGAACATAAACACGAAATAGTTGTCTAACTATTTCCCAAAGACATAAACTATAAAGCTAAGGCACGGCCGTCCGTCTAATAGAATTAGCACTTGTAGGTCGTTGCACAGCTTACTGTATTGGAGACACTTGGTAGAGACGCGCATTCACTGTGAGTTCATGTCCCCCTTTTCTCTAACTGTTTTCAGTTTACTTAACTGCGGGGGTGAAATACATGTTACTATGATTTACGAGTACTTTACAACGGTATGTTTAACGTAAGGAGGTGTTATACGATCATGTGAGTGGATAGGAACAACATGGGGCCATTAGTCCTCATGGAGGGACCGAGGGACAGGAGCGGTAGATCTATCTGGGTGTAGCGAGCCCAGCCCCCGGCCAAACTAGAAACGGACCGTGGGGTGACTTTGTCCACATACTTTGCCGTGGCGAAATCTGCTAGGTTTGAGTCTCCCTATTTGCACTTCACATATGTCAGTGGCCTTGCAAACCATTGGTGATCACAAGTCCTCTTACAACTGCTACATACCACAACTATTTTATACTCACAAGTGTTTTACTTACTCACTTACACATGAACTCGCTCAACATTATTGTTGATTTTTCAACTCACATGTATTTCAGGAAATTAACGAGATCTGGCACGGTATGGAACGTTTTCCGCTGCACTTGTCATGAAGTCATCAGGGTTAAGGGATGTGTCTCTTTCCTGGACAAGACACAGTCCTTAAACCACGTTTATGTTATGTTTTAATTTGTAAGGTTGTTGGACAAGGTTAGGGTTGTTGGTTAAAACAATGGTACTGTATTTTGGTTTTTAAAACTTAATGGATGACTTGCATGGTTTTTAAATTCATATAGCTTGTTATGATTAAGCTATGGTATTAAGAAGTCACACCAACATTAACCACGCTTCCGCAAAGCCAGGGTGTGACAGCCCACCCTTCCTCCTCTGCTTTGAGAACCGTGTGAACGGAGAGTGGGCAGAAGGGAAGGAGGTCCTCATACGGAGTCGCACACTTACTTGAGTAGTGCGGGAGACTGGGGAATGGGGAATGGGTCGAGTAGAGTCCCCTGGGGCCGGAAAAATCACAGAGATGTACTGATACGATAGGGATTTGATTGCTATTTGTTTTTTATTAGTGATTGTAAAGGAGGGCGCTTGGCTATGTTATAGAAAGGGAAGGCAGAGGGCGAAGAGAGGTGGCTCGGCATGGAAGGAATGGGAAATCGTCAAAGATGACTTCTTTGTTGTCGAAACAAAGGGCTAAATAGCACCAGTGATTCTCTGAGCCGGTCTGGATTTCCAACGCCTCGGGAAACTGGTCGAGATAAAATATGGTGCAGAAAAACCAAAATCGAGATGAATGGAAGATGCCTCTGTCACTCTTTTTTCTCCAATTTTCATTACGAAGTTACTGGCTCTAAGAAGGCAATTGCGCCTTAGCCCATGGACTGATACGGAGACTACTCTACAGGGGAAATATCTTACTCGACTAGAGCGGATCCCGAGACTTCACCCGTTCCTTTAAACTGTTGGGCACTACATTCAATAACAAGAATCACAAGGTCGGTCAACAAGGAACAACCTGGCAGAGTGTCCTGAGATAACAAGGCAAAAGTAGCGTTGGCTAGTGGGATTACGCTTAATGGGATAGACCGATCATCGCTTCCTTCCTCTACTACAAGCCAACAAAGAAGAAACTTCAACCTTCTTTCTTTGATTCTTTGATCAGAATACGGATGAGATCAGAAAGGCCATCATTGGGGCAAACGATGCAATAGCTTCGGTTATAGCAAAGCCCAAAATGGCATAACCAAATGATTGTTTAGCCAATGATGGATTCCTAGCCACGGAATGAATCGAGGAACTAAGGACGTTTCCAATACCGATAGCAGCTCCCGCTGAAGCAATTGTAGCAGCTCAGGCCCCTATTAGTTTTGCACCTTCTAACATCTCGAGTTGATCATTCTCCTCACACTTTTTCTTTTTCATTCACGATTTGATGTTCTAGATTCCTCTCTAGTCTAGATTCCTCGTCAATTCTTCCCCTCGTTCTTAATATCTTGGACATCTCATTTCCATGCAACGCATTCGCTTGGTTAGTAAAGTCAAGTTTTTGGCCTTATCTTGCAGGTGACGACGACGTCGAGTTGAAACGTGGCGTGGGACATATGTCGGCGGCGGGTTAATTCCGAGTAAGATATCAAACCAATCCCATTCATCCTGGTCTGATCCGAACGGATCTTGTTGAATGAATTGATCCATTATTCTATGCCCTAATTCTTAGTTCATTTTTTTCTACTCGGACCCGCCGTACTTCCTTTGACTACTCCTGAGATATAGTGGAAACATTTTGTTATGGTGGAGAGTGGGGAGTGAAAACACCAATGCAACAGAGAACCACCACATGAATCGGAATCCGCTTAACTTATTAAGACAGACGACCGAGATCGGTTGGCCTTCCTACGCTGACGAATGCCTCTTTTCTCTTCTCTGGAGTCTACAACAAGTGGGGAGGCAGGATTCGAACCTACGTAGAAAAACTTCAACCGATTTATAGTCTGTCGCTTTTAACCACTCGGCCACTCTCCCCTTCCCGGGGCGAGGCCCTGATCGGAGTGTCGCGCTCCGGTCAAAGATAATATTTATAAGCCCAAATTACCCTTAACAATGTGTTAGTGGTAGTAAGGGGTCGAACCACGAAGAGTATGTGGTTTGTGTGTGGATTCGAATGAATTAAAACAATTGTCACAGTTTATGAAGCTTGCTAAAGTATTTTTGTATTTTTGTTTAAATAAGAGATATGAGTTTAGACTAATTGAATTGATTAAATTGATGAACAACTAATGATTAACGATTACGAGAAAATGGTTACTAGAACAATAATAATAAAAAGGAATCACGCCCGGTTTCGGTAATTGTTAACCTAGGATTTCTACAAGTTTTAGTTTCAACTCAAATGCATTCGATTAACGGATTTAGTGTACCGTGACTTAGGTGCTACTAACTATCAACGCCCCGAAGAACGGACAAAAAGACACTTTGTAATCAACACAAGTAAATCCTAACAACGACAACGTACAATTACATATCACCGTTTCGCAAAGTCATAACTTTTAACATCGTTCGACAATTCACGAATTCGTAACAAATGTAATACTATTGTCAAAAGTTTCAAAAACCAAATACAAATTGTCACTAAGATGAAACAAGAACAAATTGAAACCCTAAAATTAACAACTACCTACACCGGGGTGAAACCGAGATGATTAGCCGCTCATGGTTGATGCAACTTGATCACCGGATGTTTGGAATGCGGATGGAGTCATCTTGATGCTTGTAGGATGAAGGAGTGATGGAGAATTAGGGTTTATGAAATGGTGATGATGAGAAGGATGATGGATTGGTGAACTAGGGTTTGATGATTGATCGTGTGTTGGATGATGATGATTTTGGTTGTAGAGATGGAATGAGATGATTGGTAGGTGATTGATCGATGGTAATGGCTCCAAGAACAAGTTTGAACTCCACAAAAAGTGTAACTCCCGAATTGATGTCCAACAACCCCCATCCATTCGTTATTTTGACCCAAACCAACATTGGACGCGCAGCAATATTGGAGGGCCGTCGCCGACGGCCTGATGCCCCGTCGGCGACGGTCCATGCATGTTGATATAGAGCCGACGTGTTAATTTGCTGCTTACGGACAATTTGGGCGACGGAGAATTGCACACACCGTCGGCGACGGACCATATGGTCGTCGGCGACGGCTCCTGGAATTCCAACTTTCTGTTTCCTTCATTTCTCAAGTCCGGTTGATCCGTTTCGCATCCCGGTGGTTCCGTTTTCGCTCCGGTGACTCGTTTAGCTCTCAATTAGCTCCTTAAACTTCACAAGACCTGCAAAACACAAATCCTTTTACAAGTAGGCTATTTGGGATAAAAAGTTAAGTAAAAACATCAACTTAGACATAAACGAACACCGGTTTTCAACCACGCATCACATCCCCACACTTGTCTTTTGCTTGCCCTCAAGCAAATCTGTTTTTCACTTTCACGTGGGTCGAACAACAAATACACTCCCCATTCCCGAGACGAAGGTTAAGGTCCAATGTCATACTAAAGTTCAAACTCTTTACAATTTTCAATATATTTAACGGTAATGTGATTTAAAGTACACAAATGGTTACCCAAGATTAACCCGCCCGTGAAACCAATAATTCATGCACATCCCTCACAATGTTCTCTCCACTCGGCTTATAAATTGGCTAATATTTATAATGTATTAGCACTTCAAAGACTATTCACTCAAAACCGATTAGAACACATACCCGCATAAGCTTGCAACTCAATCATTCTCCACCATTGATCACGAATACTAAGCACAAGTCAAAAGGTCTTTGAAGGTTGTAATGGGGCTAGGCGAAGGGTAGGAATTGGGATATTTTAAAGTGGCTAAGGTGATGAAAATTTGATTTTTTTATTACAAATGACTAGTCTAACAAAACTAACTATAGACACCAAATATGAGGCACAAACATTCGCCTTTTATTCAACAACTACTAACACTTCTTTTTGTGTTTTTCTTCAACGATCTTCACTTCTTTTTCATGATATTTTTTTTATGCAAATAAACAAGAACAACTATACAAAAACGATTCCTATAATCGAATTTCCATCACACGGGTTTAAAAGAAAAGGTTTAACGGTTATGGGCTATAGGGTGGTCAAACGAAAGGTTTAGGCTCAAAATGGGCAACTAGGGAGTTTGTTCGGGTAAGGATAGATAAATGGTTTTAAGAGAAAAGGTTTACCTAATGCCTTAATCATTCTCGTGCTTGTATTCGGTCTATAGTCTCAAATGTATCAAAAGTTGTAAGTTCTACAATATATGACTAATGGTCCACTCAAACAAAGAAACATAGGTATGTAATCTATGATATAAAAGTGGCTCAAAACCTCACATATCTAAAATGGTATGGTATGTGACATGCATAAAAGACTAGTTTCTTAGGCGGATTATTCCCAAATAATCACCCGTTAAATACCCGTCATGCTATTAATTTGAACTTGACCATGACAAAAGACCAAATGGGTTGTGACATCCCTCGTTGACTTAGTTACTTGTGCTTTAAGACCGCTTTTGAAGCAAGACATTTTTGAAAATTTTTTGAAATTTTCCCCCATCCCCACACTTGAGGTGAACATTGTCCTCAATGTGTAGTATTTAAATGAACGGGTCAAAATCTAAAATTTTTACTACTCCCCCATCCCCACACTTGAGGTACATATTGTCCTCAATGTGTAGGAACTAGAGTTTTAAAACGCACAAGGGATGTGACACGACTAACCCCCCAAAATTTCACCCCGGAAAAAAAAAATAATATACAAAATACACTCCACTTATTTGCTAATCTAAAGATCAAAAATAAAAAGAAACGTATGCACCTGGTTTGTGAGCTCATTCTTCGTATGCTCCTCTCCTCTTCATGAAAGCGGTTGTCCCACGAACCAAAAGTACCTACAAATCTTAACCCTTGTGTAGAAGCATGCTTCTCACAACCATTAAAATTTGTTAGTTACCTAGTTCTACCACTTTTATGAAAATATTACCAAGTTGTACGTTATTTCATTTTGATTATGTGGAAAATAATTTACAACAACAACACACCTAACTCACTTTCGTAGGAATCACGGTTGCATTTAGCTTATGCAACAAGCCCTTTTAAACCCCCCAATAGCTTGGGAGGACGAGAGGTCTCGTGAGGGTTATATAGGGAACACACCCACAACGTTCATTTAACTAGGCGAGAATTTAAATAACAAAATGGAAATAACGAAAATAAAAATAATATACAACAACAACAACAAAAGACATACCATGCCTCTACCGCTGATATCGCTCGTTTGGATCCACTGGCGGGTTGGGCTGGTATTGATAACCAGTGAGGGACTTGAACATCTCCCTATAGTTATCTAGCGGGCTTGACTCTTGTTGGGATCCTTGGGGTGGCGGTTGGTACGGCATCGGAACAAAACTCGAGCCAACGGCTTCGGGCCAATGAGGGGTTGGATCGGATGGCCCTTGCGGATGAGGAAGGTTGGAGTAATCGGTCCAACCCGAATGTTCAACAAATGGGAGACCGGCTTGATAATCTCTTTGATGGCGTTCTTGATCATGGAGCACCTTGAAGTTATTAATCGCCATTTGGTTAGAGAAAGCCAATGCTCCCCATCGGCGTTGGTCCAACTCTCTTTGTGCAGTTTGGTTCCTAGCCGCTTCTTCTTCCCATGCCTGTCTATGGGCCCTTTCTTCCTCTTGCAACTGTATCATGCGTTCCATTTGTGATTGTTGTAACGCATGTTGCAGCTGTTGTTCCTCCAACTGCTTTTCCACCCTCTCGCGGAAAGATGCTTGAAAACCCCATTGTTGCTGCGAATACGCCCCTTGCGCCTCTTCCCATTGGTTCCTACTAGCATGGTACTCTCTTGCTTCACCAATATCCGCCGACACATTATCGTAGATCGCTTGATCTCCACGGTTCCACAACCGATACGACGGTATTTGCCTTTGATTCACAAAATCTGCCACATTGGCAGAGATTTCCCTATGCTTCCTCCTATACCTTTGCCTCGGTCCCCGCGGCCCGGAAGGATCAACTTCCTCCTCAACATCGGGCATCTCCTCATCGCCCTCTTCTTCATCACCTTCTTCATCACTCCCTTTGTCATTAAACCGATAACTATCCCCTTGCTCATCTTCGACCGTATGCAAATGCCCAAAAGCTTTCACAGTTATTTTCCAATGTCGCTTTATGGAGGCGAAATTGAATTGATCAATTGGCTTAGACACCCACAGTGAGTCTTGAGGTAATGCATTCTATTGGAGAATCATGGCGCTAATCAACCTTGCATAAGGAATCATCTTTCGTTTAAACGATTCCCGTGTATCCCATGTGTTGATCATAACAATTTGACGCCACGAGAGCTTGGGCGTCCCATATAACAATGCATGCAAAACCCGACAGTCGGGTGCCTTCACCTTTCCACGGTCTCCGAACCGTACCATAACGTTCTCTAATGAGATACCTTGGAGTATCTTTCCCATCAAAGACAAATCACTTCTCGACTCTCCCGCACCCCCAGAACCTAGTAGGGTGTCCTCTAAAAGCCTCACTGGGTCAGCATCGTTTCTCTTGTTGTCCAAAAGCTGATCATACCCATAATATTCATACGCGTCGACCCCAAGTGAGTCAAACCTCGCTATAGCGTTCATATGTTCGAAAGACATGACCATTTGATTTTTCCCAATGTTACCAATCAACTTCCACCTATGAGCCGGTCTATCAGAATGTTCAAAACGAAGGGTGGATAACCACTCACAAACTGCCCCCAAGTATACCCGAGTAGTGATATCCTCACACCAGTCAATCACCCGTTCCCAGCCAAGTTTCTCAAACCTTTTCACTATACCAATCTTCCTAAACTCTTCAGCATCTACCGTACGTTCACAAACTGTCCTTTCAGGTACGGATTTTGAAACACCCGTAACCATTTTCTTCTTCCACATTTTGGCTTCTAACCTCTTATTGTTGTAACGAGAAAGAGCCTTTGTTTTCTCGTCCTTCCATGCCGAAGCCGATCTACTATTTTTTTCTTCCTCCCACTCCCAATCTTGCCTAATAAGTTGCCCATCACCCTCTACTACATTACTTAGTTGTTCAAAACGTCTTTGATATACCCCGGAGCCCGAACCGGCTCCCGAAGATGAACCTTGACCGGAGGTCTTTGCTTTCTTACTTCCTCGGAACATGGCTACAATCACAAGACAAAGACAACAATAATTAGTACACTCCAAACCTTCAACAATCTCAAACTTTGAACATGGTGTGCAATGTTGAACTTCAATCAAATTTTAAATGTAAAATCGCCTTTTTAAACTTCCAAAGTCGCACATCTTAGCATCTATATTGATTAAACATGTTTATTCCAAAAATTTCGCAAAATTTCATGTTTTCAACAATATTCAACATCACAACTATGTTCAATCATGCATAAATCTAGTGTAATCACATCACCAAGACTAAAGCATGCTCAAATCCCACCCAAATCAAGCAAACATTCTTAAGTTTATGCTAAAACACCCTACATTGTGATAAACAACCTACTCTTAAACAATAAGTTTAAAATTTCGGAAGAAATCAACAATATATATAATAATCATGCATAAATTTACTGAAATTCATACCTTTAGTGTTAGATAACAAGAAGAACTACGAACAAGTGCAAAACAAGAAACTTGGATGAACACTCTTCAAAACCCTAAAAACTCACGTCCAGAAATCGTGCAAACGAGCAAAATTTGATCGAAACCGTTATGGGGGTTTTGTTCCTCTTGAAAAACTACACAATTTAGGCTCAAGAATCAAAGGATTTGGCTGAGAATTGAGAAAGTTATGAAGAAGAGAAGATCTAGGGTTCTTGAGGTGTTTGGTGAAGAAGATGAAGATGGAAGGAGAAGTAGGTGTGATGAATGTGATAATGGATGGTTTAGAATGTGTCTTGGTCAGATAAGGGTCCCAAAAAACGATTTGAGTAGCCTCAAACCCGATACATAAGAGTTTGGAAGTGTTTAAGGGTTTTGGGTTCGAGTCCGGTTACAAGCAACAAATCCTCGTCGGCTGCATTTAGGAGAGCCGTCGCCGACGGCCTGATGTCCCGTCGGCGACGGTGCTTGGATATAGTGGAAGTGGCGACGGCCTAACACGCTGTCTACGGTGAAAAGTGGGCGACGGACGATTTAGACAAGCCGTAGGCGACGATGAGGTTAACCGTCGGCGACGGTGAACCCAAATTCATATTTTTAATTTTAATTTTTTTTTTTTTTTGAAAAATAGGAGGATTTTTATGAACTTTTAATAAAGGGACTATGTACAATCAAAAATCCTAAAAATTATTAAAAATCTTTTTGTGAATTTTTATAAGTTAAATTTTTAAAACGCAATAACCGTCAACGGCCCTACCACCCCCCAAAAAGTCGTGTATTGTCCTCAATGCACATAACAAAGCCTAAAAACATACCTTGTGTCTTCATGACCCGTTCGGAATGTCCGGACTTCACACAATCAAGAGAGATTAGTATGGAACAAAAACGATTAACAAACAAAACACACAAACAAATAAATAATTGTACATAACTTTACACAAAATGTTACCGGTCCTTATTAGTCGACCTCGTAAATCGGTGTGCTTGCCACAAAGCTCACCAATTCCTTGTTTTCGTCTACCTTCTCGTTAGCATCAAGAAACGGTTTTAGCCGATGACCATTTACCGTTTGTCGTACCCCATCCTTCGGGTCCTCGATGGTAACATCACCCAATTGTCCGACCCGGGTGATCACATAGGGTCCCATCCATTTGCTTCGGAGCTTTCCGGGAAAGAACTTGAGCTTTGAATTGTAAAGCCACACCTTTTGGCCAACCTCGAACTCTTTCTTTCTCAACTTGGCATCATGCGCTTTCTTCATTCCATCCTTGTAGTTGGACGCGCACTCATATGCCATTTCCCGTAGCTCCTCCAACTCGCATAACTCAAGTTTCCTTTCCTTACCTGCATCGTCATATTGAACATTAACCTCTTTGATAGCCCATAACGATTTATGCACAAGTTCAACCGGTAAATGACAATTTTTACCATAAACCAACCGGTAAGGTGTAGTGCCAATAGGTGTCTTATGTGCCGTACGGTAGGCCCATAGAGCATCGTTCAATTTAATCGACCAATCCTTACGGTCCGCCCGCATGGTCTTTTGCAAAATCTCTTTGATTTGCGTATTTGACACCTCAACTTGCCCGCTTGTTTGCGGGTGATAGGGGGTAGCAATCCTATGGTCAACACCAAACCGTTTAAGAAGTTTCCCAAACCGAAAATTTTTAAAATGAGATCCTCCATCACTTATGATGACCCGAGGAATCCCAAACCTTGAGAAAATATCGGTTTGAACAAAATTACACACTACGGAATGGTCGTTCGTCTTGGTGGCTATTGCTTCGACCCATTTTGACACATAGTCAACGGCCACCAAGATATACAAATTGCCATAGGAATTGGGGAATGGGCCCATGAAATCAATTCCCCACACGTCAAAGATGTCGACTACAAGGATTGGTTGCATGGGCATCTCATCCCTTTTTGAAATACCCCCTAGTTTTTGACACTCTATGCAATTTTTGGCAAACTCATTTGCATCTTTGAAGATAGTAGGCCAAAAAAGACCACTGTTTAACACTTTATGACCCGTTTTGTGACCACTAAAGTGACCACCACATGCAAATGAGTGTAGATGCTGCAACACGCTTGGAATCTCTTCGTCATCAATGCATCTCCTTATAACTTGATCCGCACACTCCTTCCACAAATGCGGTTCTTCCAACCGATAGTACTTGATTTGGGACATGAAGTGTTGCCTTTTCCGTCTATCCCAATATGCCGGCATATCACCTGTAACAAGATAATTGACAAGGTTAGCATACCATGGCAATTTATCTAATTTCATTATGTGCTCATCTGGGAAAGACTCATTGATCTCTACAGTTGTAGGATCCTCTTCAACCATCAACCGGGACAAATGGTCCGCCACAACATTTTCGGTACCCTTTTTGTCCCGTATCTCCAAATCGAATTCTTGGAGCAACAACACCCATCGGATTAACCTCGGTTTTGCATCTTTCTTCTCCATGAGGTACCTAACTGCAGTGTGATCAGAATAAATAATCACTTTACTACCCCATATATATGCCCGAAATTTATCCAATGCATATACCACCGCAAGTAGCTCTTTTTCGGTAGTAGTGTAATTCAATTGTGCATCCGAAAGAGTCTTACTCGCGTAGTATATGGCAACGGGTTTCTTATCGACCCGTTGTCCCAACACGGCCCCCACCGCATAATCACTTGCATCGCACATAATTTCAAACGGAAAAGACCAATTTGGCGATTGCAAGATTGGGGCTTCAACCAACTTCTCTTTCAAATTGTTAAAAGCATTTTGACAATTTTCATTAAAATCAAACGGTTGATCTTTTAACAACAAGTTACATAAAGGCTTGGTTATGTCACTAAAACCCTTAATAAACCGCCGGTAAAAACCTGCATGACCTAGAAATGACCTAACACTTTTAACGGTCGTGGGATACGGTAACGTAGATATGACTTGCACCTTTGCACGATCAACCTCTATCCCACGACTTGACACCACGTGTCCCAACACTATTCCCTCTTGAACCATAAAATGGCTCTTTTCCCAACTTAAGACCAAACTAGTTTCGACACACCTTCTTAACACTTTATCTAGTTGATCCAAACAAGCCTCAAAAGATGACCCAAAAATTGAGAAATCATCCATGAAGATTTCCAAAGACTTCCCCACCATATCTGAAAAGATACTCATCATACACCTTTGGAAGGTGGCGGGGGCGTTACATAACCCAAACGGCATTCGTCTAAATGCGAAAGTGCCGTAGGGACAAGTAAACGTGGTCTTTGCTTGGTCTTCTAGATGGATGGCGATTTGGTTATAACCAGAATAGCCATCTAAGAAACAATAAAATTTTTGTCCCGACAATTTCTCAACTATTTGATCAATGAACGGTAAAGGGAAATGATCTTTGGAAGTTGCGGTATTCAACTTCCTATAGTCAATACAAATTCGCCACCCGGTTACCGGCCGAGTGGCTACCTCTTCACCTGCGTCATTTTTGACGACTTGTATGCCCGCTTTCTTGGGAACCGTCTGTGTTGGGCTCACCCATTGGCTATCCGAGATCGGATAAATGATACCCGCATCTAGCCATTTCAGCACTTCCTTCTTCACTACCTCCCGCATGTTCGGATTTAATCTCCGTTGTGCATCTCGAACGGGAGTCACATTCTCTTCCGTGATGATTTTGTGCATCACCACCGAGGGACTAATACCCTTTAAATCAGCAATGGTCCATCCAATCGCCGCCCAATTAGTGACCAAAACATCCATCAATTTCTCCTCTTGCTCCACGGTTAGGTTTGATGCAATGATAACCGGGAGCGTGTTGCCTTCACCAACATAAGCATATTTGAGATGCTTAGGCAACACCTTCAATTCAACCTCCGGAGGCTCTACTAGTGACGGCTTCAACTTGGTGTCGATGCTCTCCGGTAAACTCTCAACTTGGTGCGTCCATGTCGGTTTTCCCTCTCTAACCGCAAGCACCTCCAAACTTCTCACTTCCTCGTCTATGCTCTTATCCATCTCCACCTGTGACCTGTCAAACATATAACAATCCTCCGTTGTGTTTTCCCCTTCTACGACTGTGTCGCAAAGAGGTATACACGTGTCAACGACGTCCGCCATATAGCATTCATCATCAACTGGAGGGTTCATAAGTCCGGAAAAAACATGCAACCTCAACCTTCGGTTTCCAAATGTCATGTCAACCGTTCCTGTTTTGCAATCAATTTGAGAATTCGCGGTTGCTAAGAATGGTCGACCCAAAATCACCGTAGGTTGTTTGGTTGGGTCCTTGGCCACATAATCAAGCACTAAAAAGTCCACCGGATAGTAGAAATCCTCGATTTTCACTATCACATCCGAAACAATTCCACGGGGTAGTTTAGGTGTCAAATCGGCTAACACCACGGTGGTGTTAGACGACTGAAGTGGACCAAACTCGTATTGGTCATATAAACTACCCGGTAGAATGCTCACGCTAGCACCAAGATCTAGAAGTGCCCGGTTGATTTTAAAATCGCCTACTTGAATTGAAATGATAGGCGCACCCGGATCTTGGAGCTTAGGTGGAAGTGCACCCGAAAGAATCGAACTCACATTTTCGGTTAAATCTAATTTTTTTGGAAATTTGTGAGTGCGTTTTTGGGTACACAAATCTTTCAAGTACTTAGCATACGACGGTACTTGTTTAATTGCATCCAAAAGAGGTAAATTGATTTTTACTTGTTTAAAAATTTCCAACAACTCTTCTTGTTGTGGACCTCTTTTGTTTACAACTTTTTTCACGGGTCCCTTCAATGCTTCGGGATAAGGGGCGGTATTAGCCTCCACACCCTTTTCCTTAGCCTTGGGGACTGGGATGGTCACAACGGGGGTATCATTGTTCTTTTTCAAGTCATTTTTATTTTGACCCGTTTGACCATTCTCATTCTCATCTTCACTAGCATCCTCCACCACCCCTTCAACAAACTGGGGTGATGGTGTTTTGACACCATCATCAACGATTCGACCACTACGTAAAGTAATTTTATTAATTGGTACCTCACGTGTGTTCCTTGAGTTTGACCCTTGATCCTTAGGGTTCACCGCGGTGTCACTTGGGAGTCTTCCCGTGCTTCCTCTCATTTGAGCCATTTCTTCCGCAAGTTGACCCACTTGCTTTGCCAATGCCTCATGTGCTTTATCCCGAATCTCGTTGGTTTTCTTTATATCCTTGATATCATGATGAGATTCCTTTTGCATATTCAACAAAGCATCCATTTTGGCACCCAAATCATCGCCACCGGTTTGATTGTTCGACCGGCTTCCATTACCGCCTTGGTAATTATTGTCCCTACCTTGGTACCCTTGGTTATAATTCCGTTGATAACCTCCTTGATTACCACCTTGACGGTTTTGATATGATGCTCCGCTTTGACCTCCTTGGTTACCCGATTGAAAATTCGGGTTCATTTGATTTGAAGCATTACCATATCGGAAGTTGGGGTGATTCCTCAACCCCGGATGATAAGTGTTGGAGTTCATGTCATACTGCTTCCTATCTCCATACACTTGATTGACTTCCTCCGTATAGTCACTCGACCCCGTTGGACATTGTTCCACTCTATGTCCAATATCACCGCAACCTTCACATACCTCAAATTGAACCGCATTTACCTCTTTCTTCTTCATACGAGCCATTTCCCGCTCTAGAGTGGAAATCCGATCTTTAGAGTCAAGATCGGGAAGTGATCGGGAAACGGGGTGTTTTTTAGCTCTATCGGCCGATTCTTTCTCTTTTGACCGCTTACTCATCCGCTCTAAAAACTCCCAATCATCATCTTCGTGATTGCTCAAAAGAGTCCCGTTACTTGTCGACTCGAGACGATTCCATGTTGTGTCATCTAAACCCCGTACAAAACATTTAACCAACTCCCACTTCTCAATTTGATGATGAGGGCATCTTCGCATCATTTCTCTAAATCTTGTAAAGGCCTCATGTAACGGTTCGCCCGATAATTGGCGAAAAGACCTAATTTCGTCACGAGCGTCATCGGTCTTCGCCATTGAGTAGTATTCATCAAGGAACGTTTGTTGCATTTCTCCCCAAGTGCGAATACTATTTGCGGGAAGTGTGAGGAACCATTGTTTTGCCTTATCCTTCAGTGAAAATTGGAATAGTCGAAGTTTGACCTCATCTAAAGCAAAGTTGTGACCCCCGATAGTGCTGCAAACCGAAGAAAATTCCGTCAAATGTGTATACGGTTCGTCGTTAGATCTTCCATTAAAATGAGGAAGTATATTGATGTAATGTGGTTTACAATCAAACATCCTCCTCTCACAAACGATTGGTGAGTCGTTCTCGGTGACAACCGGCCTAAAACGATCATTCACTCCCCGTGGAGGTCGTTGATGACGATGTGGACCGTTAACTTCTTGATCGACCGGTCTTCTATTATCCCGTCTTTCACCTCTTCGATCATCTCGTTTATCCTCTCTTCTATTATCCCTTGGGTTACCACCTCCCACGAAACGAGGAATCCGGTTAGGGTTTGCATTGTTGTTGTTATTATAAAACCCATCATTCCGGTTCCGTTGGTCATTGTTTCGTGGTTGACGGTTGTTCCCATAACCATCATTTTTTCCACCTCCGTAACCGTATTCATCGTTCCCAACGTAATTGGCATTTTGATAGCCAAATTCCTCATCATCATATCTTCTTGCGTTGTAGACGTTTCCCCTATTCACATAGCCCCAATCTTCGTCATCGTTAGCCCTATCATCATAATATCCCCCGTCATCCGAATTTTCCGTATGAACACTCACATGTTCCGGCGATTGATAACCGGGAACACTATAAGGTTCATCATCGGGGATTGCATTCCTCAAGTCGTCGATGTTGAAGAATGGGTCTTCATTTGCGGGATTGCCGCGATCACGATTTCCCCGACGGTCGGAATTGACATTCCGGTCATCTAGGTTAATGGGTAAGGAATTGTGTCTATGAAGATTTTGTTGTTGAGGTGTTCTTTGATTGTTGTTGGGGTTTTGGTTTTGGAAAGGTGGTGTAGGTGGTCCATTGTTGTTGTTACCACCCGGTTGCTCTTGAGGCATGGGTTGCATATTTGGAACGGGATAAAAGGTTCCTCGGGATTGGAATTGGTTTTGGTTAAGGTTTGGGTGATTGGAGTTTTGGTTTGCCATTGAACCAATTTCAATGGATGATGTATGTTGTGGTGTTTGGTTGGTTTGATTAGAAGCAAGTGTTGCTTCTAACCGGCTTGCTAGGTTTCTTCTTGCAACTCGTTCGATTTCCGGTTCGTAGACTAAAGGTGAAGTCCTCCCGGAGTTCCGCGTATGCATGCACTACCTGTAATCTGCACAAGTAACACACCCCGCGTAACAAGGAAAAAGACAAGTACAAAAAGAAAGCTAAACAAATTAAACAGATAATCACACAAATTCAAACAATATCCAAACACAAAGCGCACGCACTCCCCGGCAACGGCGCCAAAATTTGATCGGAGTGTCGCGCTCCGGTCAAAGATAATATTTATAAGCCCAAATTACCCTTAACAATGTGTTAGTGGTAGTAAGGGGTCGAACCACGAAGAGTATGTGGTTTGTGTGTGGATTCGAATGAATTAAAACAATTGTCACAGTTTATGAAGCTTGCTAAAGTATTTTTGTATTTTTGTTTAAATAAGAGATATGAGTTTAGACTAATTGAATTGATTAAATTGATGAACAACTAATGATTAACGATTACGAGAAAATGGTTACTAGAACAATAATAATAAAAAGGAATCACGCCCGGTTTCGGTAATTGTTAACCTAGGATTTCTACAAGTTTTAGTTTCAACTCAAATGCATTCGATTAACGGATTTAGTGTACCGTGACTTAGGTGCTACTAACTATCAACGCCCCGAAGAACGGACAAAAAGACACTTTGTAATCAACACAAGTAAATCCTAACAACGACAACGTACAATTACATATCACCGTTTCGCAAAGTCATAACTTTTAACATCGTTCGACAATTCACGAATTCGTAACAAATGTAATACTATTGTCAAAAGTTTCAAAAACCAAATACAAATTGTCACTAAGATGAAACAAGAACAAATTGAAACCCTAAAATTAACAACTACCTACACCGGGGTGAAACCGAGATGATTAGCCGCTCATGGTTGATGCAACTTGATCACCGGATGTTTGGAATGCGGATGGAGTCATCTTGATGCTTGTAGGATGAAGGAGTGATGGAGAATTAGGGTTTATGAAATGGTGATGATGAGAAGGATGATGGATTGGTGAACTAGGGTTTGATGATTGATCGTGTGTTGGATGATGATGATTTTGGTTGTAGAGATGGAATGAGATGATTGGTAGGTGATTGATCGATGGTAATGGCTCCAAGAACAAGTTTGAACTCCACAAAAAGTGTAACTCCCGAATTGATGTCCAACAACCCCCATCCATTCGTTATTTTGACCCAAACCAACATTGGACGCGCAGCAATATTGGAGGGCCGTCGCCGACGGCCTGATGCCCCGTCGGCGACGGTCCATGCATGTTGATATAGAGCCGACGTGTTAATTTGCTGCTTACGGACAATTTAGGCGACGGAGAATTGCACACACCGTCGGCGACGGACCATATGGTCGTCGGCGACGGCTCCTGGAATTCCAACTTTCTGTTTCCTTCATTTCTCAAGTCCGGTTGATCCGTTTCGCATCCCGGTGGTTCCGTTTTCGCTCCGGTGACTCGTTTAGCTCTCAATTAGCTCCTTAAACTTCACAAGACCTGCAAAACACAAATCCTTTTACAAGTAGGCTATTTGGGATAAAAAGTTAAGTAAAACATCAACTTAGACATAAACGAACACCGGTTTTCAACCACGCATCAGGCCCCCCTTCGTAGCTTCTGGCGAAGCTGCGAGTTCATGAGCAAGTGAATGAACGAGCCATGTTCCTAAAAGGAGTGACCCTCTTTCTTTTCTTCCCTTTCCCTATCCCTTCAAAGCCCGGTTAGGCGCTAGCGCTTGACTAATAGAAAGTCAGGCTTTTCTGCTGAGCGAAGCTGCGAGCCTACCCTTCTCGAGCCTACAACAATAGCTTACGCTTACCAAGCTTGCATCTTCTAAGAAGGGCTTGGAAGAAGAAATAGAATCCCCTTTCTTTTTCGAGAGAAGGTCCCATCCTTCAATATCATGATTGGGTCGACCAGGCCAGATCATGAGTGAAATATCATGATCTGGTCGACTAGGCCACATCATGAGTGAATAGAAAATCGAAAATGTACATAGCAGTTCCAGCTGAAATACTTGGAATAATTCTACCACTTCTACTAGGAGTAGCCTTTTTAGTGCTAGCTGAACGTAAAGTAATGGCTTTTGTGCAACGTCGAAAGGGTCCTGATGTAGGGGGATCGTTTGGATTGTTACAACCTCTAGCAGATGGTTTTAAATTGATTATAAAAGAATCTATTTCACCAAGTAGTGCAAATTTCTCCCTTTTTAGAATGGCTCCAGTGGCTACATTTATGTTAAGTCTGGTCGCTAGGGCCGTTGTACCTCCTGATTATGGTATGGTATTGTCAGATCCGAACATAGGGCTACTTTATTTGTTTGTCATTTCTTCGCTAGGTGTTTACGAAATTATTATAGCAGGTCGGTCTAGTAATTAGGGGGCGGCCGTTCGGTCGCCTATGATACTAGGGTCAATAGGTCAAAAATGGGTACCTATTTGCATTCCTTCCCAATCCACTTCGAAAGTTACTTTGTTCAGTCGATAGATGCAATGCTACGATGGAGAAATCTCTATACCAGGTTCGTATGGTGGAGCGATGTTCTACGTGAATCCACGTTGGAAGGACATCATACCAAAGTCGTACAATTAGGACCTCGATATGGGTTTATTCTGTTTATCGTTTCGGAGGTTATGTTCCTTTTTGCTCGTTTTCGGGCTTCTTCTCATTCTTCTTTGGCACCTACGGTAGAGATCGGAGGTATTTGGCCCCCAAAAGGGATTGCGGTTTTAGATCCTCGGGAAATCCTTTTTCTTAATACTCTTATTCCCCTTTCATCCGGAGCTGCCGTAACTTGGGCTCATCATGCTATACTCGCGGGGAAGGAAAAACGATCAGTTTACGCTTTAGTAGCTACCGTTTCACTAGCTCTAGTATTCACCGCCTTTCAAGGAATAGAATATTATCAAGCGCCCTCCACAATTTCGGATAGTATTTATGGTTCTACCTTTTTCTTAGCAACTGGCTTTCATGGTTTTCCCGTCCAGCAAAGAAAGTGAAGGGGAGCGGACAGCGAGTTGGAGGACGCTGTAGAACCGCGTGATTGATCCATCTGCACTATTCCCGAATTGAAGAAAGTTGTAAAGCCTTCAGAGCCTCAGTCCCTACCATTTTTAAGAAAATGAAAGCTGACTAGCAATTGCTAGTTTTTCTTATTAGCATGGGATTGGATGTTAATAATGAAATAAAAACATATATATATATATATATTAGAAGAGAAAGCAATCCCCGTGGAATTCCTATCCATCTTTCTCGCTTTCGCTCTTTCTCCCAATCAGTCGCGAGGGTTCCGGGCATGAGAGCGCAAGTGCCGGAATCAAACAAAAGGTCCGAACGTCCGAGGATGACTTCCTACTCGCAGTATGCTCTTTATGATCTCGGCTTATGATTCAATTGCCATGTATTTAGCTATTGAGCCTCAAAGTTTATGTTTTTATGTGATCGCAGCATAAAAAAGAAAGTCTGAATTTTCCATGGAAGCCGGCTCAAAATATTTGATCTTAGGTGCATTTTCCTCAGGAATCTTATTGTTTGGGTACGACCGGACAACTACCGATATCTATTAATATCTTTTCTTATAATGTTGTTGTTAAATATATATCTATCTATATCATAAACCATCGGATCGAGTATTACTTAGATGAGAAACTTGCGGACCTCATTGGTTGTGATATTGATCTTATGGGGGGAACGAAATCAAAGAATATATAGACTGACTTGTAGAGACCCTCTATGTAGTTGTCTATCTAGGGTGATCGATCTACATCTTTCCCCATAGCCCTGGGGTCGTGTCTCGATCTCCTAATGACAAATGAATTAATCAGGAAGTTAACCAATATATGTAACTCTATTGGAATCAAATCTAGTTGTGTTCCTTATTATACCCCGGATCTCTTTGTTTATAGTAGATTTGGTGATGGATTACGTAGTTTGGTTCGTGAAACCTACGACAAAGTCCTAGTAGAGATTCTTTCCTTTTATAAGGGGAGATTCGGTAGATTCATTATTCTAGTTAGTTTTGGGGTCAGTTGTACAGTCTGGTACACGTTTGCTCCTGGCGATGCGGATATAGCACTACTTAGTGATCTTTTTCCAAGATTTGAATCCTATCAATCTTTCCTTAATCCTGATCTTAATAATCAGTTCTTCCATAAAATATGTTATATTGAACGTTCCTATATTACAGGTGAGGTCTTAAAAACCTTCGAGAATGAGTTTCCGTTTTCAAAGTTGAATATTCCAGAAAGTGGGGGGACTAATGAATGGAATGAAGAAAAGAAGAGAGCAGGAAAGTGGTTCACTGGAGTTTGTGTCTCGAAAATGGTTATTATCTTGAAGGTCTTTTTCTCTATTTTATTTCTTGGTATTAAAGCCAACAAACAAGAGAATTAGGGTGTTAAAAAAAGAACCCCGAACCTGCTTGTTTAGAGAATAAAACTGTTCTTGTCTGCTTTTTCTTTTTTGATTGATTTTATGAGTGATAGAAATGGAAACTTTTTATTAGATGCCCTAGACCCACCCTCTTTGGTAGATCCTAACACGAATTATGTACAATACACAATGAGGATCACAATTCTGTTCGGGTTAAAGGGAAGGGCCTCGTCGAAATCATCGGCTTTCTGCCCAACGCCACGGCCGTGGCCCTATTATTTAAGAATATTTACGGATGTATAAGGCCAGCATAGGCTGAGTCTAATTCACCATCCCAGGATTGATTTCTGACCATAAAATCAACTATCATGCTTGGATGGAAGGAGCATTCAAGACTATCGAGGTTGGATGGAGGCGCCTCTTCTCGGTCGGGAGTGAGTTGTGAATTTTGGTGATAAGGCTTGTGATGTTCGATCTAAGGCATTCGGAATCAAGATCTGGATAGAATTGTTGGCTTTCTCAATAGCTTTCTCGAGTTGTTGTTGCCGAAGCTGAGCTTGAAGAGCGGAGTTCGGCGAGAATACTCTTGACAGGTGGGCATGGAAGCTATCTGCTATGCAAGGCATGGGACTCTTTGGGCATTCTGATTCTTCTTCTATTATGATAAAACTAGTTGGATAAACAGATCGCTCCTAAAAGCAGCCCAGATTGATGCATGTGGAAAAACAGTCCTTTATACGCAGTCTTCGGATTCCCCCATAATCCATAGCCCCTCCCCAATCCCCCTTTCTTTTAGTTTTTAGATGAAGATCTCATTGTGATGTCGCGTTCCCTTTTTTCTTTCATTTCACTCTATTGTATGAATTCAACCACTAGAGGAGTGGGATACTCAAAAAGTAGTGGTAGGAATCGATTTCATCGTAGGGGGCATAGTCATTGTTCTTAGTTTTCTGTAAGTTGATTGCTGCCCGGAATTCGTGATCATGGCTTAGACGAGAGAAAGCTAAGGATATACTTCTCAAATGCAAGTGCAAGTCGCCGGGGAACCATGCATTCCTCTCGGGCTGGGCTCTCGCGTGTCCGGTGTCCGATCGGAACTTGAACTATCAAGCCAATTAGTAACACAGGCTCCTTGTCCGGCTGGGAAGCATCGCTCGCCAAGGTCCTATCCAACCTTGCCTGCCTAGTCCCCTCACCAAGTAGAATTTGTGCCTACATATCCCTTCATCTGCACGAAAAGAAGAATGATTTCTACTATGATAATCGATGGTTGAGTGTAGAAATGGACGGTAATTGATCAGGATTTCCACCTCAGACCTGAGAAGGTAGATACCGACGGAAAGGCCTCAATTCTATGAGAGAGGGTTAGCCATCGGTAGGCATTATTCCAGCTTAAGAAGGAATGAAGTGATAAGCCACACCAAGAGATTCGTGGTACTTTAGTTTTGGCATCCATGATCAGAGCTTTAGATATTATATAAGAGAAACTCATCCACGCCAGTCACCATCTGTCTGTATTGAATGCCACCATCTGTCTGTATAGAAAAGAGGCATTTCCACGCTAGCCACCTTTGTCTGTATTGAATGGAGTCATTTCCATGGAGGTTTCTTCTTAGGATAACCCACTACCTTTGCTTTCCTTATCAAATGGTAGAAAGTAAAGTTCCATTATTGGACTAAGAAAGAGATTATTACCTTAAGGCCTTTCATTAGAGTAAGAGGTGCCTAGCGCTCTTTGCAAAAACCGCTGTTGGAGATAGGAATGAAGCCTATTTCCCTTACAAGAAGATCAATAGGATTGGAAGAGAAAGATGTAGATTCAGATGGCTACTTAATTCTTTTGAGTAAGCAAACGCATTAAAGCCCCTTTTCAACTACCTCAAGTAGGGTGATGATAGCCGAGACCAATGGTAATCCACGGGGGCAATGAGGGTTATTCTTTTATTGAGATGTTCAAAATTACAAGTAATAGAGACATGTATATATAGACTACTAATTAGGGTTTAACCCTTGCTAAACAAGAAAGCAATTAACAATCATAATTGAATTAGGGACGACTAGCCCTAATGATGATTTTCCCTAATACTCAGTAGTCTAAGTGGGCCAAGGCAACATAACCAACAATCTCCCACTTGGTGTCTTCGGACCACGAACTGCACCACCTCGCCTCTTCTGTACTTCTGTAATAAGAACCCTATTGTTCTTCCAAAGCACCCTAGTCACCCTGGCCTTCTTCATTAGTTAACCTGAAGGCCAGCTAAAGCTACACATAGCTTCAGCTTATCCAACGCCACACATTTAGTAAACATATCTACTGGATTTTCAGCACCTGAGATGTTCTTCAAACTGATAGTTCCATCATTGATCAGACCTCTGACAAAGTGATACCTCATCCCGATGTGCTTAGTCTTCCCATGATAGACTGGATTTTTTTTCCAATTTAACAGCACTCTCATTGTCACAATACAGTGAGTATTCAGCCTACGGTTTCCCTAACTCTTCAAGAAAAGTCTTCAACCAAACTAGTTCTTTACTTGCCTCTGCAGCAGCCATGTACTCGGCTTCTATTGTAAACAAAGCCACACTTTTCTAAAGTTTAGACGCCCAGCTAACAGCTGTTCCTCTCACTGTGAAGACATACCCAGTAGTGCTTTTAAGTGTACCTTTGCAACCACCCAGATCAGCACCAGTATATCCTATGAGTTTCACATCCTTTCCCTTGAAACATAACCCCATTTTCTAAGTACCCTTTAGATATCGAAGAATCCACTTAACCCCCTCCTAGTGTTTTTTTGCCCGGATCTGACAAAAACCGACTGACAAGCCCAACAGCATGAGCAATATCTGGTCGAGTACATACCATGGCATACATGAGACTCCCAACTGCAGATGCGTATGGTTTCTTCGCCATTGTTCTTTGGTAAGATTCAAATTACTTCCCAACGGGAGATCTATGGTCTTGGTATCTTTAAGATGAATTCTGAATCTTTTAACTACCTTTCTAATGTATTTCTCCTGGGACAAAGTTAGAGAACCAACTTTCTTGTTTCTAGAGATGATCATTCCAAGTATCTGTCTGGCTGGACCCAAGTCTTTCATCTCAAATTCTTCAGACATTTGTCTCTTCAACTTCTTGATTTCATGCATGTCAGCTCCTGCAATTAGCATGTCATCAACATACAGGAGCAGTATGATATAAGAGTTCTTGAATTTCTTCAAGTAATAGCAATGATCCGTCTGGCATCTTTTGAAACCTGATCTCTCCATGAAGTTATCAAACTTCAGGTACCACTGTCTGGGAGCCTGTTTCAGGCCATACAAACTCTTCTTCAACTTGCATACCCATTTCTCTTTCCTAAAAACCTGGAACCCCTCAGGTTATGCCATGTAAATGTCTTCATCTAGGTCACCGTGTAGAAAGACTATCTTAACATCTAGCTCCTCTTGATGTAAGTTTTCTGCTGCTACAATACTGAGAACGAGCCTGATGGTAGTCATCTTCACAACTGGAGAGAAGATCTCCTTGTATGCAACCCCTTTTTCTATTGAAAACCTTTGACAACTAAACAGGCTTTGTACCGCTTAGACCCATCATGTTCTTCTTTGATCCTGAAAACCCATTTGTTTTGTAATGCTATCTTATCTGGCGGAAGCTTAACCAAAACCCAAGTTTTGTTTTTATCAAGAGAGCTCATTTCATCCTTCATAGCATTCACCCACTGGCGAGAATCTTTTACCGTGACTGCTTCAGAGTAACTGTCGGGTTCGCCATTTTCAGTCAAGAGAATGTAATTCACTGAAGGATCATATCTTTGTGGCTGTTTTGTAGCTCTGGTGGATATCCTAACCCAATGATCATTCTGGTCAGGCTGCTGTGGGGGCGGTTCGTCCTCTGAATTTGAGCTCCCACTATCAGAGGTTTCCTCCTCATTATTACCACCAACTTCAAACTCTGTGTCGACATTTTCTGGTTTGGGAATCGGTTCAGGGACCGACCTAGCTTTCTGGTTACTTGTTCCTGTTTCGAACTCTACCTATTGCTTCTGAACCTTAGAGTTTGATCCCAATAAGTCTTTGTACAATTCAGCCTCATTAAAGGTAGCATGTTTGCTGCGAACTACCTTCTTGCTTTCCAAATCCAGAGTGTATAACCCATCTTGTCAGACCCGTAGCCAATGAAGGTATACTTCTTGGCTTTTGCATCTAGCTTGTCTCTTTCTTGATCCAGATCATATGCACTACACCCAAATATCCTTAGGTGGTTATACTTCACAGCTTCACCTTTCCACTCTTCTTGTAGGACTCTGTATCCCAATGGAACTGATAGGCCTCGATTGATTAAGTAAGCAGCAGTATTAGCTATATCTGCCCAGAACATCTTTGGCAATCCGGCATTTATCCTCATGCTTCTGGCTCGTTCATTCAATGTTCTGTTCATCCTTTCTGCAAACCCCGTTTTGTTGAGGTGTGCCCGGGATGGTATTAATCATTCGAATGCCATGTTCAGCACAGTAATCAACAAACTCCTGGCTGATATACTCTCCTCCGTTATCATATTTCAAAGCTTTCACCTTCAAGTTAGTTTCATTTTCAACATCAATTTTCCATTTCTTAAAAGTATTAAAAACATCAGACTTACGTTTAAGAAATTTAACCCATACCTTGCGTGCTGAGTCGTCAATGAAGGTGACATAATAGTGAGCTCCTCCCACTGAAGCTACTGGAGTGGGCCCGTATACATCTGTGTGAACGAGCTCCAATTTCTGAGCTTTCAGTGCTTTACCCGTCTTGGCAAATGATACTTTCTTCTTCTTGCCAAATACACATGGTTCACAAAATTCAAACTTGAACTTCTTCAGTTCTGGAAGCTTTCCTCTGGCGACAAGCATTTTCATCCCTTTTTCACCCATGTGCCCGAGCCGTTGATGCCAAACACTTGACGGACTCGGCCCTTTAGCCACTATATTTGCATTCTCTGCAGGCACTTCAACCATATACAGAGTACCCCGTTTTTTTCCGTTAGCAATTACCATATTACCCTTGACAGCCCTCCATTGTCCACCCCCAAAGTGAACGTCGTACCCCTGGTCGACTAATTGCCCAATGGAAATTAACATTCTATTTAATTCTGGAATTACCCTGACATTTTTCAAGGTCCAGACAGTACCCAAGGTTGTTTTCATATCAATATCCCCAATCCCAGTAATGTCAAGCATTTTATCGTTAGCAAGCCTTACCTGACTAAAGTTGCCCTGTCAGAGTCTTCATCTTTCTCGAACTTGAGATAGCATGAAACGATGCTCCTGAGTCCATAATCCAAGACTCTACTGTATCCTCAACACAACAAATTAGCGCATCATCTGAATCAGAGGCGGAGGTAGAATGTATCTCATTCTGGTATGTGGATGATTTAGTGCATTGACTTATAAAGTGCCTGTTTTCATTGTAGTTCCAGCACTTTATATCTTGCCTCTCCTTCTTGGGTTTAGAATTCCCTCCCTTGTCTCTGGATTTAGATCTACCACGGTTATTGCCCTGTTCTTTCTTTCTACCTCTTCCGTCAGTGCTAAGAAAAGAACTGGATGATTGACATGTACTCTTCCATCTAATATCCTCACCTAGGATAAAATCAAGGATGCCCTCGAATGTGAGTTTGGTAGTTCCAGATGAACTACTAATGGCAGTGACAGATCCTGACCAACTCTCCGGTAAAGAGGATAAAAGTAGTAAAGCTTGTACTTCATCATCAAATTTAATGTCAACAGGATTTAAACGGGAAATAATGGTATTAAATTCATTAACATGGCAGTAACAGACGCACCTTCCCGCATATGGGTGTTAACCAATTGTCTAATCAAAAATACCTTGTTATACGCGGAAGGTTTCTCGTACATGTTGGACAAGGCTTTCATCAGTCTTTTGGCTGTGGTTTCTTTCACAATGTTGAAGGCAACATTCTTAGCTAGAGTGAACCTGATAACAACAAGGGCTTTCCTATCCATGTCCTTCCACTCATCATATTTTATCTTCTCAGGCTTATCACTAGTCATAACCTGCAACAGATCCTTCTGATACAGCAAGTCCTCGACCTGCATCTTCCACCAAGCAAAGCCTTGCCCATCAAACTTCTCAATACGAGTCTTAGCATCTTTAGACATCATCTTGAGACACAAAGCTTGAACAAACTGTTCAAAGAACCTGATTGGCTGCAATCGACCGGAACAGGGAAGGCGGCGGCAGACGACGTCGGTGGCGGCGGCAACGGTGGCTTAGGGCAAAAAAAAATAAACTAGTTGCGGGGTGTGAGGTTTCTATTTAGCGGCCTTTTTTTGTGTACAAAGAGAAAAAAACAACTAGAACCAAACTGGCTCTGATACCAGTTGTTAGGGTTATTTGCACACACACACACACGTGATTAAACACAAACACGAGAGATTTACGTGGTTCAAATCACAGTGTATGATCCTACATCCACGGGGGCAACAAGGGTTATTCTTTTATTGGTATATTCAAATTACAAGTACAAGAGACATGTATATATAAACTACTAACTAGTTATTTTTTGCCCGCGCGTTGCGGCGGGACCCAATGACTACAAAAGGCGTGTCAGCAACGGGAAACATATACCGAATATCAAAACATAAATAAAATGACATGGTAAGGATAGTCACTCCGTCATAAAAAATGATTTGAAATAACCTAATATATAATAATAGGACTCACACGTCCTACACGTTGGAAATTCGGTTGTTTTCAGTTAAGTTATTACGGTGCTAACACGTTAAAATATGGATGAGCTCGGTACCGGTAACGGCAGTGAAAGTACCGATCCAGAAAATTATCGAAATTAGGTACCAGCATCGAAAATGGTCGGTACAATACGGTATGGTATTTGAAGGTAAAAATCAATAAATACAGGTATGATGCTAGACCGGTGTCGAACTAAAAGTAACGATTCTGAAAATGCCAAAATGTGGGTACCAAATTGGTACCGAAAATGATTTGGTATAGTAAATTTGGTACCGATACGATACCGGTTCGTTTACAGAATTTGATACGATTTGCTCATCAATATTCTAAATATCCAAGTTAATTTTACATGCTACAATTCATTCATTACAGAAAAAGACAAAAAAGAAAGCAAAATAAGTTGTTGTGTATATAAAACCTCATTCAAACGAAATACAGTTTACTTACTGTGTGTATGAAAAATAATCTAAACGGTGCAATTACTTGCATTGCTGCATTGCTACAGGATTTGATGAGCTCGTTACCAACCGGTACCGAAAATACTGGTACTGAAATCCCCAAAAGTGGGTACCGGTACCGAATATACCTAGTATGGATGGTTCGGTACAGGTCGGTATTGGTACGGCACCGGTATTTGAGAGTAAAAACCGTTGAATACCTGTGCGGAATCGGTACCAAAAATACACCGGTTTGGTAAATTTGAGACCGGTACCTATACCCGATACCATTTGCTCATCTCTTAATCATGTTACTAATTTTAAATAATTCTAATCTAATTCTAATATTAATTTAATAATCTAATTGTAATATTAATTTAATAGTAAATAAATCAACTGTTCATTGTGTTTCTCTTTTATCATATATGAATTAGGGTTTAACCCTTGCTAAACAAGAAAGCAATAAATTAAGCCTGATTGAATTAGGGCCGGCTAGCCCTAATGATGATTATCCCTAATACTCAGTATTCTAAGTGGGCCAAGGCAACATAACCAACAATAGTAATTTTATGTTCATAGCCATTTATATGTTAAATAAAATATTATTTGAAAGTATAATCAACGATAAAAAGTAATTATATATTTATTCTTTAGTACTTATTGTTAGCTTATTTAAATAAGAATAATAATAATAATATTATTATTATTATTATTATTTGAGTTAATTACTGTTTTCGTTCCTGTGGTTTGTCAAAAATCACTATTTCAGTCCATTAGTTTAAAAATTGCGATTTCAGTCCTTGTGGTTTCACTTTCATAACCATTTCAGTCCACCTCGTAACCATTTCAGTCCCTGTACTAACAGAATAAATGGATTGAAATGGTTACAAAAGTGAAACGACGGGGACTGAAATGGTTACGAAAGTGAAAACACAGGGACTGAAATCGCAATTTTTAAACTAATGGACTGAAATAGTGATTTTTGACAAACCACAGGGACGGAAAAAGTAATTAACTCTTATTATTTTGACAATTCCCGTACTTTGGTGCACTAACTATGTGAAATATAAATGCCATTTGTTCATCAGTCATATAGCAATTTGTCCCTGTTCTTCACTCTCGATCGTAGTTCGTTTCAAATTTCAACTGCATTTTCGCAATTAGAGCTCCAGTTTCAGTGTTTTTCACTCCGATTGCATGTACGTTTGATGTTTTTTATTTGAGATTACGGCTCCAACTGGTACTCTTTAGCAAATTAGGGCTCCAATTTCAGTGTTCTTCACTCCGATCGCAGATACGCTTGATGTTTTTCGTCTAGGGCTCCAATTTTTAGTCGAACTTACTCTGGGAGTGTCACTGTTTTCCCTAGAAACAGATTAATGGTTTGATGGGAGATGATCAAATAGGAAATTTATTTTGGCTAGAAGGATAGGAAGCAATAAGATTATGACATGTGGCAAAATTTAAAATAAAGAGGAAAAATATTTTAGTCAATTTTATCCAATCTTCTCCCTTCTTCTTCTCTCTGTAACTTCAAAACCCACCATTTTCAAAACACACCATCTTCAACCTTTTCTTCACTTTCTATCTCAATAATCACTACATTATAGTGCGATTTTCGTCACCAATCAATGATTCAAACACCCAATCAACATGTTCAAGTTTTTTGAAGAAAGCCAGTTTAATTTCATACAATATCTCATTTTTTTCCTGTGATTTTGAAGCGAATCACTCGATTCGTTCAACTCGATCACTGATAAGTGTTTCTAACATTCAAATTTCGTCAATCGTTGAAGAAATCGGCTTCGATCTATGTAAGAAATTTTTGAATTTTATTTTTACGATCTGGGTTTTTGAATTGAGTCATTATGTTTTACAAAGTAATCTTGGCGGGGGTCCGGGGGCAGTGCCCTTGGGAGCAGGGTCCAACGGGCAGAGCCCCTTGCTAGGGTCGAGCTGCTAGTTCAGACAATTCACAGACAAAACATACACTGGTACAATGCGTTTTAGTGAGAACATTTTCTTTTGTGTTTTTAGGCCATTGCGTTTTAGAAAAAAGACATTTTTATGTGTTTTTTGGTCCATTGCGTTTTAGAAAAACACATTTTAAAGTGTTTGTAGTCCATTGCGTTTTAGGTAAACACATTTTTATGTGTTTTCAGTCCATTGCGTTTAAGAAAGAAAACTTTCTTTTGTATTTTTTGGCCATTGCGTTTTAGAAATAAGACATTTTTATGTGTTTTCTGGCCATTGCGTTTTAGAAAAACACATTTTTGAAGTGTTTTTAGTCCATTGCGTTTTAGGTAAAACATATTTTTATGTGTTTTCAGTCCATTGCGTTTTAGAAAGAACACTTTCTTTTGTGTTTTTAAGCTATTGCGTTTAAAAAAAAGACATTTTTAAATGTTTTTTGGTCCATTGCGTTTCAGAAAAACACATTTTGAAGTGTTTTTAGTCCATCACGTTTTAGGTAAAACAAATTTTTTGTGTTTTCAGTCCATTGTGTTTTAGAAAGAACACTTTCTTTTGTGTTTTTAGGTGATTGCGTTTTAGAAATAAGACATTTATTTGTGTTTTCCGGCCATTGCGTTTTAGAAATAAGACATTTCTCTGTGTTTTTGGTGCATTGCGTTTTAGAAAAAAAAAACATTTTTTTCGTTTTTTGTCCATTGTGTTTTACGCGACTGGGTTTTCGAATTTTTTTTTTCGAAAATATAGCAAAAGTATACTCGTTTTAAAGATAAAAAACGCTCGTTTTTTGTGCAATTTTTATAAAAAAATAATGTCGTATGAAAAAATTATTAACGTTTAAAAAATGGGGGTTTGGGGAATTGAAGGAAAGAGAAACTATTGTTCTGAATTGACTAGAATGCCCTTACACCAACCCACGTGCCTCTTTTTTTCTTTTTTTCTATTCAATTTCACTCATTTAATCTTAACATTTGATTAAATCAATTGATGGTTAAGATTACTTCGTAGCCAATAAAACTTTCTATTATATCCTAACCCATGCTTTGATATAAAAATATGATGGACTCCTTACTTCAGATGTGGTTACAAATAAGAAGATTAATTGCATAAGTAAATGTCAAACTTACTCTAACACAACCTGCTTTTAGTTAGATATAAAAATGTGACTTATGTGAGTACTGAGAAGAATGTATTGGCATATCTTGTTATCAACTTAAACAAAAGAGACATCATATCAAATCAGGGTTGTGTTAACTGTTCAGTTGGTTAAAGTAATATTTTATTTGTGTCAAGCCTATGAATAGTTGTTATTGACCACTAATTATTCGATGTTTTGACTTAATGAGTTTAATTTCATGTTGGTATAAATGTTCGATGGGACTCAAAAGTCAGATATTTGGTGAGTAAATTAATTTTCAAAAGTCTTGACCTTTTATTAAGAAAGTTGCATGTTGGAGAGTTAGCTGGTTTCGTTTTGCAACAGCCACTTAACAAATACATATAGATGAAACTGGGTTGAAATAGGTAGTTAAAAAAAAAACAAATAGCAATTATTTTTTTAGCATTATGTACAATGAAATGATCTTTGTAACCGTGATGTTTACGTGATGATGTTAAGTTATTGTTGGTTCATATGACTAACGAGTTAATGCAACTCACATGTTGCGGTGGGATGTTGATTATGGATGGTATTTGGTATCATTATATCGTATGCTAAAATTTTTACGTTCATACAAAGCATTCTTTTTATTTTTCCAAACCACCGGCCTACAAAGCTATATTAAAACATTTTACTTAGAAATATTCTTTTTATTTTCACCTACGCCAATCATTTATCGTCACATTTGTCATAATGAACATTCAATCTCAATACCCTTAGGTGCTGTTTGTTTTTTCATAAAACGTTTGCGCAACCTCTTCTGTCTGCGCGGCGCAGACCACGCACAGACATTGACACGCGCAGACTGTTTGTTTTTCCGAAGACGTTTCATTAAAAAATGTCTGCGCGAGGTCTTCTTGGTGTAGACTTGGTCTAACCACTTCTAAGATCTTCTAAGGTCTGCAGAGGGTTAAACACCACCACCCACCACCGCCCAACACCACCGTCCACTGTCTACCACCACCACCTTCTGCCACCACCACCGTCCACCACCACCATCGTTCATCACCACCGCCATCGTTCATCACCACCACCTCCCACCACTGTCCACCACCACCGTCTACCACCACCGTCCACCACCCACCACCGTTCACCACCCACCACCACCGTCCACCACCACCACCACCGTCCACCACCACCGTCTACCACCACCACCGTCCACCGTCCACCACCACCGTTCATCACCACCACCACCGTCCATCTCCACCACCACCGTCTACCACCACCACCCACCACCACCACCAGTTTATTTTAGAAGTCTACGTACGTTAAAAAATAAACAGTCTTCTTCTTGCAGACTGCAGACGTTTGGTCCACCTCTTCTTCAACAGATATCTGCAGATGTGGTCTGCAGACTGCAGACATTTTACCTCTTCAAAAACAAACAACACATTAATCTTATTAGTTTGTAAATGGGCTCCAAACAAATCCGCTGTTTATTTATTTATTTTTTTGAACAATTAATATTAGTCTCGTCATTTCGGCGTCTTCATAACAGTATAACATAAATGGTGTTAAAACAAAACTACTACTGATGTATTATAAACCAGTATCAAATCCCTAATTAAAAAAAAGGTAAAAAAAATACACATGAAAAGGTAAATTTACGATAAACAGAAGCGTCAAAGAATACATCAAAAGGCAAATCTATGGTAAACAATTTTAGATCCGTATTCATAGCTTTGAACAAATGACATGTCAATTAAAAAAACCTTCAAAATCTTGTTTTGTTTTTTGGATTTTTCAATCAAAGATATTTGCGGAAACATACTTTTTAAAACATTTAAAGACAAATCTGAAGTTTTGTTTTTATAAACTGATGGCGACACTTGGTTGTTTAAAAAATCTAGATTTCATTCCAATCATGATATCAATTGTTAAATAAATGATTTACGAAAATTAATTTCATTTTTTATGAATTGTTTTTCACCACAGTAGCCACCTCTGTTCTTCATTTTTGTCGATCGGAAATTTTTAAATTAATTATTCTTATTTAATCGATGATCAAAAGTGATGTTCCTGTTCGGTTTGATGATTTCATTAGAAAAATTGGTGTCACTTAAAAGTTTTGGATTTGATTGTGATGCATACAAACGGGGCATAGAGTTTCTTTTGATTTTAAAAAACAAAAAATGGTTTTGATTACATGCCTGTAACGTTACCTTCGAGTATTATTAGAATTTCAAGACCTGAACTTTCCTTTCTCTTACGCATATTTTGCATTTTTATATTTTCCTACGTCGGCTTTAGATCGAAGTGAACTTTCAGTTTCATTGAGGCGATCATTCTTATTCTGATCATCATGATCAGTGAATGATTGTGGGGACTGGGAGATCGATAAATGTGTTTGAAAGTTTTTAAATGGATGATCACATATGGGGGAACGTTGGTGGGAGGAGACGTATCGGTTAGGTGGTGTTGCTTCGGTTGATTGGCGGAATCGGTGGTACCGTTAGAATGCGGCATACGCGTCGGTTTGGTGGAGTTGCTTCGGTAATTGACGGCATTGGTGGATGGTTAATGTGTCATGGATGGTGGTGTTCATTTTTATATGTATTATATGTCGTGGATGGTGGTGTTAATTTTTTATATGTATTGTATATAAGTAATTTAGAAAGTTGTGTATATGTATTAAATAAAAATATGACATGTAAATATAACCTTATAAAGTGGCGTCAATTTTGCGAAACAGTGGCAATTAGTTGGTTCCAAATATTAAGAAAGTTCTGATGTAAATTGAAGTGTTCATTTTTCAATTGAAACGGTGGTCTAACATTATAATATTATATCATATAATTATATTATATCATATGATTGAAAGGTAATGACAATTTTTTAAAATCATTGTGTCTTAAGTTATAATTGAAAGGTCGTGACTTTTTGTAAACTATTATGTCTTAAATTATAAGTAAAGGTCGTGACTTTTTGCAAACTATTGTGTCTTAAGTTATAAGTGAAAGGTCATGACTTTTTACAAACTATTGTATTTAAGTTATAATTGTAAGGTCATGACTTTTTACAAATTATGGTGGCTTATGTTACTTTTTGTATGCATATAAAAATCACCGCTTTTCATTATAGAGAGGCAACCCAAACAAAAGGGTATGTATATGTGGTTTTTTCATTATAGATAGGCAACCCAAATTGCTTTTTGTAGGTATATATAAAATTCAGCGAGTCACTTTCAATTCATATGGGTATTCCTCTTGCTTTTGTTTTTTATTGCCAATCGCTTTGTCTAGATGTTGGGTCGTTATTGTTGTTGCATTTCATTTGAGTTTTAGTGTGCTAGAGTTGGCAATTGTTTGATCTGTTGCTAAATAGTGAAGGGCTATGGTCCCAAATCTTGCATCAGGTTTGGGCGCGAATGACTATCACCCGACTCATTGTCCCAATCGACAAAGAACTTGCTTCAGTTTGTGCAAGCACGCGCGAACTCGGTTTGCCTTCCCACACGGGGAAAGATGAGAATCTCACATTGTGTATGAAAATGGCTGTTTTCGGCAACATACACGGAATGCGGTGATTGCTGCTAAAGATGATAGCAGTTCCCTACATTCATTTTCTGTCAAATACATTTCCATATTGCGGTCCTGCTAGGCGCGCGCTGGACGGCGAAGGAAGTACAAAGTGATGTACAAATGTGTTGGCTTATATGTGCAAAATTTACCGCACGTAGTGGATCTGCGCAAGCCCGCATCCTATTGTTATACAAGTGGAACTGTTACTTTGACTTCCGTGACCAACCAGAAAGTTGTATCCCTGGGCACTGACAACAGCGGTCAGCAGACCGTCCAATACACGGCTGCCCAGCCCACTTGCATAAAAGTTGATGTACAGACTGACAACCCAAGTAGGGCACGCAACGAGTGTTCCTTCGTGCAATTGGTATAGCAGGACACGTGGCAACATCTCCGCGTGCGCCTGATGCATCTGTGATCCACGCTCCTGTCAAGACTACGAAAAGCTGCAAGTTGTCAATCGGGCCCTAGGCCCATTGGCTTTTCTCCTTCATTCTTTGGCTATAAATATTTCACTTCAAACCAGGTTTGAGGTAATGCTAATATGCTCACTCACAATTACTACTTAACACTTATCTTGCTTCCAAAGCAAATACTTATTCTTACGCCGGAGGGTGGTAACAAGAAGCAACCCCCACCCCATTCTCCTTGTTGCGAGTCAAGGTGTGTTTTCACCATGCAGGTGACAGATTAGAGGGCGACCCAGCCATCGATCGAGGAAAGGAGGGATTAACCCTACTTGACGAGACTCGACCCGTGGACTAACCTCTTGGTTAACTACTGTTTCTTCTTTGGCTCCCACCACGATTTCTATTAGCACACTCCTCTCTTCTTTTCCGATGTCCTGTCAAAACACCAACCTGGAATGAGAACCCTTTGTCCCGGCAAGTGTCTGAAAAATTTGGGTTACTCCCTCCAGCCAGCCTATAGGCCATGTCGCCCCCCCACGCAAATGGAAAACGTCTCGGTGAATCTGCCGGAGATCCCCCATTTCGCACCCACCTTACCAGCAGGGGTCGATCCCCACTCCTGGTTTCTACAACAGCAGGTTGTTTTAAATACAGCCTATGCACAGGCCTGCGCGGGCACACAGCAGACTGTGAGGCCTACACCAGCTACATCAACAACATCCCGCATCTAGAGACAGGCGCGAGCATCATGGTGACTCGTATATTAGTCAATATACGCTAAACGAAGGGGATTCAACCTATGGATCTTGGGCTAGAGCCTCCGCACATCTAAGGCTTGGCCCACCCAGACAACAACGGCGATAACCAATCATTAGTCGCGGGTCAGGTATACACAGTCGCCTTGGGCCACACCCCAACGACGACATAAATGACAGAACCAACCCTGACGACTACATATACTGCAGGGAGTCCCACACAGCCTTCAGCAGTCAGATGACCGAGACGAATACACCCCTGTGCAACCCCGCACAACCTATGACCGTGCTGCGAAGCACGATTACAGATCAGTCCTTCTGTAACGGAAATTTCCTTGGCACCATTTATGCGGTCCAAATTTCCGCCCAGTGTGGGAAAATACAAATGGTTGACGGACCCTGATGACCACATGTGCGTCTTTACCAGCGTAGGCCTTGTTGGTTGTTGGATGCAACCTTTATGGTGCCACATATTTGTTCAGACACTTACGGAAACCGTAGGGGCCTGGTTCGATAACTTGCCAATGGGCTCACTGGTTTGCAAGAAAAATTTCTTGCTCATTTTAGCCAGCAAAGACGACACGCCCGTGATACTTCGGACATCATGAAAATCTGGCGTGGGAATAACGAAGGCCTAAAAGCCTTCATAACCCATTTTAATAAAGAGTGCCTCGAAATTGGAGGGGTACCCGATGCGCTTGCCCGCCCACATTTCATCAAAGTTGTAAAGAATGATGAAATGATCAAGGCAATCTCCGGTAAGAAAGGCTTACCTAAAAAACGGGATGACGTAATGACGGCAGTTGATAAGTGGTAAAATACACATATTTGCCCCGTGTAAATTGTATAATATTTGTATAGTTTTTATTTATTATTTTTAGTATTAGTAGTATATTATATTATATCGTGTTGTGGGACAGGTTCTGAGCAAATGGAGCGAAAACGAGTAATATGGACATGACCTGCTAGTTGGCCAGAGTAGGATGCCAGAGACCGAAGTAAAATTGCCATTATTTTCTGTGAGGGGGCCGAGCCCGCTATCTCTATTTTATAAAAATAGTGGAGCTGACATCATTGTTCATCATCATAATAATTCTTTCACATGAGGTTACAAGATCAGTCAACAACCTAGTAATCATCATTCTCTCATCATCATCATCACGTTGCCTTGGGAACATGGTTTTAGAAATCTACATCATTATTTAAGTTAGGGCATTACATTAATTTTGGGGGGCACGTGAAAGATATAAGAAGAAAGCACAGTTGGCACATATTCACTTGGATTTTTGGTCTTTGTTTCTTGGGCCGGATCTTAGGTGGCAGACAAGTGTGGGCCAAAGCCCAATTTAGTTAGACGCAACCGTAACACAACAAAACGGGACATCAGCGAATGGAGGAAGAGACATCACAGAGTTACGAATTGGGAGACTTGGAGAGCAAGTTTGGAGCATTCTTTTGGAGCAATCGGAGATTTTGAAGCACGGGAATCATCGGTACGAGTTGAGAGTGAAGAATCGAAGATCAATCGGGTTTTCCACTCCTTTGTTTGTCGATTATTTGTTTGATACTTGGCATGATGAATTCTTTATTCGATTACTTTGATTTGATTTCACAATTTAAGATGCTTGGCTAAACTTTTATAAACTACCTAGACAAGATGAATGTTTGATTAAAGTTTGGATTTTTAATGGTTTTTATTGTTTGTGTATGGATTGATTTCTGAAAGTAAAGTGTTTTAGGATTTCTGATTTGGTGTACATGCATGCTTGACGATTGTTTTACTACTGTTTATTGCTTCGCTTGAATCTTGGTGACGGTCTTTATCACAGAATAGAATCAAGCTAGGGTTTTAGGTTTTGGTGAGTGTCTATATCACATAATAAACCTTTGATCCTTTAGGGTGAAAATCATGTAAGTAACCTTAGAAGTAACATTCGGTAGTTTAATAAAATCAAGTGTTCTGCTTAACTTGTCGCTGAGAGGCTCGAGTTAGTTATTAGGTCGCTGTGCAATATATATCTAAGATAGGTTTTGAGAGAAGTCGATCTTAGTTCCCTAATTGCATCTGTGTCTAGTAAACCAAGTTAGAACCTAGAATTGCCTTAGATTATCGCGCTGAGAGGTAGATAGTCATATTAGGGCACTTTTAGAATCGTTAGGGGACTGAGAGGAAGTCTAACAGTCGGTGTTCACAACAGCCTTGTAGGGTTTCCTAGGTTTCTTCCTGAGAAGGGTCGGGAAGTCTTAGCATTGAAATACCTTAAGGTTTAGTATCTTACGATCCCGGCTCCATACAACTTTAATACCATTAGAAATCCATTCCCATTCAAACTGGATTCGAGTCTAGGTAGTCCTTAATCTCATCTGAATACAAACCTCAGTTTTCGTTCGTGTCTTAGTCTAAGTCTAGTTAATTAATTTAGTTAATATAGATTTCCTAGATTTTCAGTAACCCCCCCCCCCCCCCAAAACAATCAAACAAGTTTAAGTCGCGTCAGTCAGTGTCTATTAGAGTCTAGTTTACGTAATACATAGAGTCTTTGGGTTCGATACTCGGACTTGCTTAGGCTATACTACATTGACCGGTACACTTGCCGGTTGTGTGGTTTAGGTTTTAGAGAGTCTGTTTTTATAAATTTAAAACTTAGAGTGTCTAGTTTAGAGAGTCTAACTTAGTTAATTTTTATAGTCCGTTTAGCACACATCAGCAGTCAAAACGTATGCCCAAACTGAGCGTTCCTTATGGCCAAGCAAGGACAAAGATCGCCCTTCTTTTACAAAAGCGCAATCTTCTCGTCAAGAACCATCCCGCCGCAACAACAATAACAGGCACACCAAGAACTCATGGACCCGCGACCACGAGTCTAGATCGTATGATCAGCATGGGTCCCAAGTGGATGCCAGATCAACGATCAACACCCAGCAAGACCAGAGGGCACCCAAAAAGGAGAATCGGGATCGGCTGCCGCGATGAAGAGCAAATCCGCTGAGTGAAGAATGTAATTTCAAATCGCCCAGGGACGTTCTTCTCAGTGAAGAATGTAATTTCAAACCCGTTGCCGCGATGAAGAGCAAGAGAGGTCAAGACTTCAACTTGCATTGTGACTAGCACAAAGATAGTGGTCACACTACCAACAACTGCATCAGTCATCGGTAGGAGATTAAAAAAGCCAGGAAAACTGCAACATTTTTTGTTGTATGCACGTAACGAGACCAAGCGCATCACTCACCAAGATGAGGGCCCTTATGACAACAAAAAAATGAAGTACCTAGCAACCCACATGATCACTGGGGGGGCGCAGGAACCGATGAAGGCGGATAAGAATGGACAAAACGACGACTGGCGCCATGAACAAGTCGTCTTCCCCCATGTTCGAGCTGGACCGCGCGACAGGTGCGCCGTCGTAATCACCGGCTGTCTAGGGCACTACTGCACCGAGTACATTTTCATAAACTCGGGTAGCACCTCCTACACCACCTGCAAGCAATGCTTCAACCAATTTGACCAGGAGGATAAAGACAGGTTGCAGCCGGTGGATTATCCTTTGGACGGTTTCGCAGGGGAAACAGTGTTGCCCCTGGGCCAAATCACTTTTCCGGTGAGGCTTACCGACGGTAGGCACACGCAGACGAAGGAGGTAAACTTTGTGGTTTTACCACATACTTCCAGATATGACGTGCTTCTTGGCAGAGAAGCACAAGGCGATTTCAACATGATAACGCCCACTCCCCACTTCACAATGGGTTTCCCAACCGAAACAGAGATTGCGATCGTATACGCACGCCAGGAAGTCATGTTAACGGACGAGCTACGTCTGGAAAAGACCGCAAGGATGACCCTCATAACAGAACCAGAAGAATTGATACTTCACGCCAAGTACCCCGAACTACCCGTTACTTTGGGTCACGCCTTGTCCAACAACGTAAGAACGCACTTGAAGCAGCTGCTCTTCAAGAATAAAGCAGCTGCTCTTCAGACATGACAGGAGTCTTGCGTGATATTGCGCTGCACTGCTTGAATACCATGCCAGGTATCAAGCTTGTGGTCCAGAAAAGGCGCAATCTGGTACCAAAGAAAAACCGCGCAATGAACGAGCAAGTAAAAGAATTGCTCGCCGTAGGGATCCTGCGGGAAGTCAAATACCAAAACTGGTTGTCAAACCCGGTGATGGTAGAAAAGGCGAGTCGGGGCTGGTGCATGTGCGTCGACTACAAAGACCTTAATAAAGCTTGCCCCAAGGATTGTTACTCACTTTGGGAAATCGATAAAGAGGTCGACAACCTCGCACGATTCCGATGGAAGTGCTTCTTCGATTGCTACAAAGGGTACCACCAGGTACAAATGGCACTCGAGGACGAAGATAAAACGACATTTCGAACACCTATGGGAAATTTTTGTTATTAAAATATGTCGTTTGAGTTGCGCAATGCGGACTCAACCTACCAAGAATTGATGGACGACACGTTTGGTGAGCAAATCTGCAAACGTGATGAAATTTACATGGACGACCTCATCGTCATGAGCATGGAGGAAGCTATCATGCTCAAAGATATTGAAAAACATTCCAAACTCTGTGCAGCATTAACATGAAGCTCAACCCGGGAAAATGCTCGTTTGGAATGGAAGAAGGCAAGTTCCTTGGATTCATTGTCACAAAAGACGGATTCAAGGTGAACCCAGAGAAGGTGCAGACGTTCGAATGCATGCCATCGCCATCCACGATTAAGGACATGCCAACTTTAGCTGGTCGGTTGGCCGCACTAAATAGATTCTTCGCCAATCATGCTGCCAAGTCCTTTCCTTAAGCACCTTGCGCAACTGCCTGAAGAAAGATCATTTCCAATGGACCACTGAAGCGGAACGCGCTTTTAAGGAAATGAAGGTGTGTTTGATCCAACTCCCCACTCTCACGGCTCCGCGCGAAAAGGAGCCACTAACCCTATACCTGTCCGCTTCGGACAAAGCCATAGGTGCGGTGCTCCTAGTCGACCGGAATGAGGTTCAAACACTAATTTACCATGTGAGCAAGATGCTCAATGACCCCATAAACTAGATACTCCATCATGGAGAAATTGGTTCTTGCTTTAGTACATGCCTCCAGGCGCCTGCGCCGATACTTTGCTGTGAAATCGCTCTGAGGATCGAATCTCTAACCGATGAATGCGTATGAACACGTACGTTGTGCGGAATCCAAGTACGTGTGTTGATGAAACATGAAGATGTAATTAACAATGATTTCTATTACTAATATAACAGTTTGTACACCACGAAATCAAAAGAGCAGAGCTTCGCCTCAAAGTTGCTCAAAGTTACAAATGACAAGACCCTACACTCCAATTTATAGGTAACACTCATACAGACCTGAATATTCTATGGATGGCTTCCATCTGTCCGGATGAGAAACTCCATCCGTCCGGATGGTAAATTACAATATCACCGAATGAACATCTCTATCCGACCGGATGAACCTATGTCCATCCATCCGGATGGACTTCAACATATATCAACTTTATGTTTTGCTCCGTTCAGTAACAGTCTTGTTCATCTGTTTAAGCTACGATACGTGATTGTCGGAAGTGATAGACATAATGCACTCATAGACTCCCCCTTGGATATTACTGCAGTCAATCTCGTAGCTTTTTGTCTCTCTCCCTTTTTCTCTAACGGACTCCCTATGAATCTGCTTCCAGCTCCATTTGCTCTCCTCTTGTTTGACTCTTTCTCCAGGCTCCCCCTTGCTTTATGCTTCTATGTTTTCGCGTCTAGGATCGACACCTGGCTCTTTGAATACAAGCTCCCCCTTGCTTTGAGCTCGTCTTCAGACTCCCCCTTAGACTCAGCTATCGGGATCGTAATCTGGTTCAATCATCTGACAATCACAAAAATTTAACACTAAAAAGTTTTTGGTCTTCCAGAATCGGTGACCTGGCTCAATATATTCTAGGATTGAGAACCTGGCTCTAAGCACAAATATAACAATTTGAAAACTGCTAGAATTTCCCGACTCTTCTCCCCCTTTCAAATAACTCTATATATTTGACAACTTGATAATCATCCAAGTCCAAATTAATGACCTTGGATATTTTACAAACTATTTTTGTTTTTTTAGTTAAAACCTCTAGTTTCAAATTAATGAACTTGTTTATTTTTTAGGAGACATGTTTAGCATACTCAGATTTGAAACTCAACATTCAGACATCGGTTGTCGAAAATAAAGCAGAAATACAATCTTTTTGTATTTTTGTGATTTTTCTGTAACATAAAGCAGTAAAGAAATATTTACAGATAATATTTTTGTTTGAGTTCGCGTTAGAGGATCATATCAGTCTATGACAAATCACTAGCACCGTTGAGCTATAAACACTTTAAGTTTTAAACGATTCACTTAGATTGTCAGTATACTGGTCCACTTAGGGGTGTGCACGGTTCGGTTCGGTTATTAGCATTATCTGTAACCGTAACCGAAGTCATCGGTTAATCGGTTCGGTTAATTCGGTCAATTTGTCGGTTTTCGGTTCGGTTAATTTTCGGTTAATAACCAATTCAAACAAGGGCTATTTTTTTTTGCTTAGAAATACATGTAATGGAGGTATAAATACATGAAATAGATGTATAAATACATAAAATGGATGTATAAATAAATGAAATGAAGGTATAAATGCATGAATAGATGTTTAAATACATAAAATAGAGATATAAATAAATGAAATGAAGGTATAAATTAATGAAATGAAGGCATAAATAAATGAAATAGAGGTATTATTACATGAAATGAAAGTATAAAACATGAAATAGAGGTATAAAAGCTAGAAATATATAAAGAAATAAATGATTCGGTTCAGTTCGGTTAATTTTGGTTAACCGATGGTAAAAAAAAATATCCGTTAACCGACTATCGGTTAATTCGGTTTCGATTAATTTCGGTTCGGTTTTGTCGGTTTTTGGTTCGGTTTCGGTTAACGGTTCGGTTATTGCACACCCCTAGGTCCACTTAAATTTTCACACAAACTTCAATTGATTCAAGATACGAGATTTAGTGTTTTAAGAACTAAACTTACTCATGTGTCCCACCTCAGAATATACTCCCGTATCAAGATTCCCTAGATTCGGTGTTACAGGTTAATATACCAAAATGATATATGTATCTGGGTTAATGCGAGACCTTGAGAGCTCAAGTATGAACCATCGTTCAGTCAAAGAGATGAAGGCTCAACTTTAGGTGTGTCCCACTTAGGGATCTTCTTTACAACTACACTTGATATATATCTTTCGATATTTTCTCAAATTTATGCAGAGGGTAAGCTTTATTAAGCGTGTAAAGTATTATACGAGGTCTAGGCCATTGCCGACGCAAAATCAGAAGACAATGTATAATACCCCAGATATCAATAAGTATAAAGACCTAGTATCTCAGAATTAGACAATCTCTCAAACAAGATTTCAGGGGTTACCCATATATCCGGGAGAGGTTCCCCACGATATAAGAAAGTTATTGATATTTAGATTTATATCTCGAAATCAATCTACTAAATGTGTAGAAACCTACTGGCATATCATCAGTGAGACCGTTTATCACATTTTAACTTTCCATTTCTTTAGCGTACTGTGATTGTCTGCTGATGTACTATCATTTCCTCTTTTTACACAGAAACTCATTTTTCATTTTTATTTGTTTTTGGCTTTTCAAACTTTCAAATGTTTTTGTATTTTCTGAAAATTCTTACTCCCCCTAAAATCCAAAACATTTAAAGAAAATTTGACAAACCAATGTAGATAGCTTTGTTTCGCCATCCATTTTCTGCTAAGACACGCTTTGTCTTGCAAAAAGTACCCCCATGATTTACAACACACTGATATTTGACAGTTTGAAATCATTTTTTAATCTTGTGAAATTAATCATGTTTGTTCAGCCGTGAGGGTTTCGGCGTATTCAATCAACATTTTTTTTAATTTTTTTTATTTTTGACAAATTTAAAAGCAAATAGATTTTTTCACTTTTTCAATTTTGGACAAAATAAAAACATATTTTTGGTTTTTAAATTTTTCTATTTTTAGGGTTTTTGTTTTATGTTTTATTTATATACCGTAACACAAACTCCTGGTTTCTTAGATTCAGGGATCCGTAGCCTCCTCTTGTGCTAGGCTGCTCCTCTGTTCATTCTGACAATTATCCATCTTCTGGAGCAGCTGCACATTCAACTAAATCAATTACTTGAACAATGTAACCCAAGCCTGCTTCTACTCAGGTAGCTAAACACATATTTTCCCAGGTAAAACTGGATAATTTCTATCATTCTTTTCAAAAACAACTTCTTTAATTGTATCTTTGTCAGAAGATTATTTCTTAAGCACCCAGATTTTTCCTTTTGAAACATTTCTTTGGTAAAAATGTGAATCATTTTGAATGTTTCGTTTTGACAAATCAGCTGTTGATTTCCTAAACTGGTGTGGTTTTGTCATATCAACAGTTGTTTTCCAACGTTGTGTTGTTCTAAATCTGGTTGTATTTGATTTCCAAGTTTGTTTTGAAACAAACTTGTTTGAGTTGTATCTCCAAGTTTGTTTTGAATCAAACTTGTTTGATCTCTGTTTTACATCCTCAGATTTCTGTTTCTCAACATTAACAGGCTTTAGATTTGGACACTTGCGACCAACATGTCCAATTTGATCACATTTCAAACATGTTTTCTTGGAAACATCTTTGACCTGTTGTTGTTGCTTTTTCTGAGCATAGAACTCTTCATTAGACTGTCGCCTAAATTTGAGTTCTTTCTCTTCTTCAGAACTTGTTTCGTGAACAAAATTCATCTTCATTTGACTTTTCAAAACTTTTCTTTTGATTTTGATTATTATTTTTATAACCCAACCCAGCCTTCATGTTTTTCTTCTTGTAACTAGGTTTGTTATAAAAAGTTTTCTTGCTCGCTTTTCCGGCAAACTTTGTAATTTCAGATTTTTCAATTTCTACCAATTTGAGAACTTTGTCAGTCTTTTTCGAAATCACATTCTGAATCGGGATTTCAATATCTGAGAATAATTTGTCCGATCCAATCATGGTATATGCCAATCCTATCGGATCATCATTCGTATTTTTCTCAGATTTTGAATTTTTCAGATAACTTTCATGAAAACTTCCCTCATTTTCATCTTGTGATTCAGACTTATTTGTTTTGGTAGACTCCTCTTTCAAAACACTTTCAACGACCTTACCTACCACCTCTGAATCACCAGTATCATCAGATTTGGAATAGGTTACGTCAATATTTTCTGGCAATTGATCAACCATGTTGAAAGCTTTTTCCACCTTCTCGGTATCATAGAATGTGAACTTTTTCTCAAACGACGGTGGAACTTGATGATATTCTGAGCCAATTCCTTTCTTTTTTTCTCAGAATCTTTATCATCCGGTTTTAAATATGTTCAAGAACATATGATGAAGCGTGATAAATGTGTAACTTGTGATTATCTTGTTCTAACTCAGCCATTTTACGTTTAAGCTCAACAATCTCTTTAATATAAGAATTTACAACTTTTTGCTTTATTGAATATTGTCGTTTAAGCATTTCAGATGTTTTAGAACATTGTGAAAGTCTAGATTGGACAAGTTTCATTTGACTTTTCACAGCTTCATATGACTCTTTTGTAATATGATATGCAAGTTTTATTGAATCATATTCTTTTTTCATTTCTTAAACTGCATTTTCTTTTTGCAAACATTCTTTAGTCATTGCTGAACACTTTTCTTTCAAAATCTCATTTTCTTTTTTCAAAATCTTACATTTTTGTGTCAGCTTTTCATCGTTATCTTTTAAAGCCTTTTCATTTGTAAACATTTCTTTACATTTATCTTTGAAAACTCTTTCAATTTTAGAAAATTCTATATCTCTGGTTCTGAATTTTTCATTTTTTTTCAGTACAAGCACTGCACGTTTCCATGTATTTCTTGCACTGTTCAACTATTTTAGTTAACTCTTCAGAAGTTTTAGTTTGTACAATTACCTTAGTAGTTGGCACCTCTGCTTTTTCTACCGTCTGCTTCTGATCTGCAGTGTTCAGATGCTGTTCCTCAGCAACAACTTCACTAACCGGCTTCTCATCAACTTTATCCTATTTTTCTTCACCAGCTTCTACTGTTGGCTTCTGACTTTCTTCATCAGCCACTTCTTCTTTCTTCACCTCTTCTTCTTTCTCTTCACCATCTTCTTTACCAGCTGTTTCTTTCAACTCATTCTTCTGTAGCCTCTCTTCATCTCTCTTCTTCAAGCTAGTTGTCATTACTCCCCTGATTATCTTGTCCAGCTTCTTGAGATAATCTTTGTCTGCTGCTTTCTTTGAATAATATTAGCCAGACAGAGGAATGACTGCAAGTACATCATCATAAACCACCTTGCTTTTATCAACAACCGGATCTCCTTTTCGATTAATATAACATTCTCTTTTCTTGTCCCATCTTTTATAGCTTCTAGCTTCCTAGTACTCTTTCTACATTTCTTCTATTCTGCAATCTGCAAAATGTCTTTCTCTGTATGTTTTCTCTTGCAAAATTTCTTCTTTCGTTTTCGGATTCACTTCAGCAATCAACGCACTTCCATCATCCTTTATGTATTTTCCCCAGTTAAACCCTTCGTCATCATGAATTATCTTGTGTCTGGCATGATCATTCATTGTCACTAAAGCTTGTGAATTTTCTTTTGATGAACCTTCGGCAATTTGCTTTAGACTAGCTCTGGACGTCTGCTCACCAGTTTTATGATAAATTGCCTTTTTGTAGTAGTCGTCATGAAATGGATTACCATGATTAGCTACTTCTCTGTTAACACATTCTCTCTTGAAATGACCCTTTTGTTTACACCAGAAACATGTGACTTTTGATTTGTCAAACCCAAGCTTGGTGCTTAGTAACCCTCCAAGTTCCTGTCTGCCTGTTATCTCCATAAACCGTTGTGCTCTTCTAATACCGCTCGCCAAACACCACCTGATATCAATGAGTTCCATCTTCTCCAGATCTATCTGGTCATAATCTTCTTTTGTTAACTCGGGATTGCCGATTCTCCCTGCCACCAGACTCTCATACGATTCCAGAATCGATGCTAAGAAACTCATCTGTTGTTTAGCAGCAATGATACTCATTGTTGGAGAATTTTTCAACTTCAAAGCAATGTTGAAATGAATCTCATCGGGTTCTTCTACACTTGATGCTGTTGATTAAGAATGATAACCTGGATTATAACTTGATGAGCTCTTTTGTGAATCCTTTAACTTTTCAACACTAAAAGCTATACTAATCTTTGGTGACTGATTGGTTGAAGGTAAGCTTCCCTTGTAGTAAAGACCCACATTTTGCTGATAGGTAGAGCTGCTCATTTTGTTCTATTTTTGCAACTCCAGTTCATGACTTTCAATTTTTTCAATCAATGTATCCAAAGTAATCTCATCAAACTGTGCATCATTTTTCAAAATGAAAACAAAGGTTTGCCAATAATCTACACGTGGTAAAGCCTCAATAACTTTGTCAATGATTTCTTCTCGAGTTTTTGTTATCCCAAACGTGTCAAGTTTGATTTTTTAGATGACAAAATCTCTCAATCATTTGTCTCATTGTTTCTCCTTTTATACTATCAAACATATCGATTTCTTTTTTAAGCAATGATATTTTATTCTTTTTAATTTGCTTTCCTCCCTCAGCTTTCACTCGCAACGCTTCCCACACAGATTTTGAAGACCCATCATGAATGAGTAATGCAAAGATATCATCTCTGATCGATTGTTAAATTAACACGATCATCCTTTGTTCATGAGAAAATACTTTTCTGTCTTCAGTTTCTAAATCTCCAAGTTCAATTTCTTCATTTTTATCATTTCTTGGCTTTTTTATACCCGAATTCCATACAAAACCAACTTTCATGAGCATATGCTTTTGCCCAGTTAAGAAACCTTTCTTTCCACCAAGTATAATCTTCAATGTTATCAAGTTTTGGTGGTTTAGAATGAGTTCCATAAAAGTTTTCATGTTTTATATTATCATTTATAGCTTTAGAAATGCTTTTTGGTGCAACAATTGTTGTCTCGGTTGACTCTGAAGTGTATGCTTTGTAAAACGTGTTATAGAATTCTTCAGCCATGATTACCTGCAAACACACAATCAAACACTTGATCAAATTTGAAAATCAAACAATACAAGTCTATTTGTCCGGATGGCCATTTCGGACGGATGAACAAAATGATATTTCAACCGGATGGGCAAATTTCCGGATGAGTAAATAAACGAATGAACTAAGTCCGGATGAGCTTAAAGTGTCTATTTGGCTGGATGGACTCTACTCGGACAGATGCACTTAAATCTATCCGGATGAACACAGCTGCACATGAACAGCCATGTTTTCAATGATTTTAGGTCGTTTTTGTTAGAATTTTAATCTGAAACTTTGTAGGGTTTGTTAAAACTGATTTTCGCACAACATACTGAAAATTTAGCCTTTTAAACGTCAAATCTTCATGAATTTGAATTTTAAGTTCAAAAAGAATGAGTAGAAGAAGTGTAGAAGAATATATAAGTAGAAAAAGATGAAATTGGCTCTGAATCAGATGAAGAAGCTTGATTCTTCGTGTCTTCAATCCGTGCAAACAATCTCCCGCTCTGATACCACTTGTGAAATCGCACTGAGGATCGAATCTCTAACCGATGAATGCGTATGAACACGTTCATTGTGCTAAATCCAAGTACGTGTGTGGATGAAACATGAAGATGTAATTAACAATGATTTCTATTACTGATATAACAGTTTGTACACCACGAAATCAATCGAGCAGAGCTTCGCCTCAAATTTGCTCAAAGTTACAAATGACAAGACCCTACACTCCTATTTATAGGTAACACTCATCCGGACTTGACTATTCTACGGATGGCTTCCATCCGTCTGGATGAGAAACTCCATCCGTCTGGATGGTAAATTACAATATCACCGAATGAACATCTCTATCCGTCCGGATGAACCTATGTCCATCCGTCCGGATGGACTTCAACATATATCAACTTTATGTTTTGCTACGATACGTGATTGACGGAAGTGATAGACATAATGCACTCATATTTGCAGGGCATATTATCAATGTCTTGACCAATTACAGAATCGGCCAGATCCTCTCAAAGCCTGAAATCTCAGGCAGACTTGCCAAATAGGCTGTAGAACTAGGTGGGCATAACCTAGTCTATAAGCCAAGACCCGCAATCAAAGGGCAAGTATTAGCTAATTTCGCCAATGAAGTGCTGGCGAACCGCATCAGAGAATGCGAAGCAGAGTAGAAGCCTGTGCCCCCCACACCTTCCACGGACAGCTGGGCGCTATATACAGATGGTGCGTCCAACGAAGACAGCACTGGCGCAGGCCTGCACCTAGTCAGCCCAGACTACCAAGAAATTACGTATGTAATACGCCTCGACTTCAAAAGCACAAATAATGAAGCCGAATACGAAGCGTTTCTTGCTGGGCTAAGACTAGCGATCAAACTCGGTGTGCAAAATATGGAAGCGCACATCGACTCCTTATTAGTTGTTGGGCAGATAAACATGGAATACGCCGCAAAAGGGGATATCATGGTCCTCTATCTCGAGCAAGCAAAGCAGCTAATATCCAAATTCAACTCCTTCAACATTGTTCATATTAATAGGAATGAAAATAAACCTGCTGATGCACTTTCCAAATTAGTATACCAGCTTTCAACACTTGGCCAAGGATGTACGTATTGAAGTTCTCAAAAATCCTTCGGTACCCTTGAGCCAAGTCAACGTATTTGAATTGGGGTCACCATCCTGGACGACGCCCATCGTAAGGTACCTGCAATCAGGCATACTCCCAGAAAACAAAGCAGAGGCGCGTAAGTTGCAATACAAAGTGTGCCACTACCAAATGGGAGACGGTATCTTATATAGGAAATCCTACATGGGACCACCCCTCCGATGTGTGGATCCTTAAGATGCCACATACTTAGTCCGCGAAATACACGAAGGCATTTGTGGCATTCATGTAGGATTATGTGTACAAAATGCAACATATAAATTACATCAATAGAGGCATAAAACCAACCCTTTTTTAGTACTAATGTTGGAAAAAACACATTTCTTTCTTCCTTTTGAATTTACAGGACCAAATGAGCTTAAAAGAACAAAAGGAACAAATAAGCAGCCAAAACCAGCATAAATACAAGAAGAAGAAATAACAAGACATGCCCGACCCCTCGGCAGCATCTCCCAATGCAAAAAAAACAAGAAGACAGAAGCTGACCACGGGGTCGTGCCCAGCCAGGCATGGGCCGTGGTCAGACCCTGCACAATAAGACAAACTCTGCAGAAGCTTCTACGCTCACCATGGGGCCATGCTCAGCTCACCAAGTGTGTGTTTAGTGTTAGTATAATATCGTGTTTTATAAATATAAAACTTGACTAACGCGTAAAACGGGCTTAAAATATTAATAAAATCATATCACGCTATACGCACACGAAGTTTTTGGCACCGTTGCTGGGGATACAAAGATTTTAAGAAAGTTTAAAATCAACGGCCTAATTTTTTTTAGCATTTTTTTGTTTTTAGGATTTTTTTTTTCTTAATTTTTCAACTTCTGCAGAACTCAGCACGGGCCGTGACTGGTTAGACACGGGGCCGTGCCCATCAACCTCACTGGCAGTTTTTGTTTTCTGAGTTACAGAAGAGTGACCACAGGCCGTGAAGGTGCACCACAGGGTCGTGCTGATCTCCCCAGTAACTCGGGATCCAGAAAACAGCAACTGTAATACGACCACGGGGCCGTGGTGAAGAAACTGACCAACAAATTTTTTTGTTTTGATCGCCGGACTTAGAACTCAATTGCAGGGCCTGAAAACTCTATGTAGTGCATGAGCTCCAGTTCTAATAAAGACATAAAAGAACCTCTAGACGAACCCGAAAGCTTTCTAAGAAAAAGACTAAAAGCCAAGAATCTAGAGAAAGCTTTGGGGGATAGAATCCCGATGGCGGATCAACGTACCCTAATGGATTACTTGCGGGCCACGGTCAGTAACCTCGGAGCTGCCATCAATGCACCGAACGTCGATGCCAACAACTTCGAACTTCGGCCGCATTAGATCCAAATGCTCCAAAATTCCGCAACATTCCATGGCCTACCCGATGAAGATCCGCATTTACATATTACAAACTTTTTGGAAATATGTGACACTTTCCGGATCAACGGAGCATCAAACGACGCTGTCCGCCTTTGAATGTTCCCATTTTCACTAAAAGGCCGAGCCAAGGCTTGGCTCAACACCCTCCCAAGTGGTTCGGTAAACACTTGGGATGAACTTGCCCAAAAATTTCTATATAAGTATTTCCCGCCCTCTAAAACCGCTAAATTAATGACTGAAATAAATACATACCCACAAGAGGATGGTGAATCCTTATATGAAACTTGGGAAAGATTCAAGGAGCTATTGAGGAAATGCCCTCATCATGGTCTCGTGGTGTGGCAACAAGTATCCACTTTCTATAATGGATTATTGCCGCAGAAGAGACAAAGACTCGACTCAAGCTCCGGGGGACTTCTAGGTAATAGATTCCCAAATGAAATCTATAATCAAATTGAGGAAATTGCTCAAAACAATTTTCAATGGCACACCCCCCGTGGCTCAAAGTCTATTGCCCCGGGCGCCCATAAAGTAGATGAGAACACCTCTTTACAAGCCTAAATCGAGGCCCTATCCTAAAAAATAAAGAAATTAAAAATGGAAAAAACGGCCTAGATTATGGATTGTGAAAGGTGTGGTGGGCCACATGAAAATTGGAGTTGTATGAAAGAAATGGAAAACCAAACAGAAATGGAAAACTACATTGATAATCGACATAGACCGTCGGGTCCCCCAACGGGTACCTACAACCAAGGTTGGCGTAACCACCCTAACCTTGCTTGGAGAGAGCCTGGGAATAGTAGTAACCAACAAAATCAAAATCAACGACCAAACTTTCAACAACAACCAAGAAATGAGTCACAAAATTTCACTCAACAACAATTAGGGGTGTTCAGAATTCGTTTCGAATTCAAAAAATTCGAAATTCGTTTAAATTCGATTCGAATATCAAGAATCCGTTTCGATTAAAAGAATTCGAATTCGATTTAATTTGAGTCAAGTAAATCGAATACGAATTTATAATTTCAAATTCGATTCGATTCGAAATTCGAATAAAAATTATACATTTTATTTATTATTTTTATATAATGCATATATAACTTTTATTAAGCTATACTATAAATTATTTTCAATTTTTTTCCAAATATTAGAATTACCCATTACCAAACCCACTACATGTCCCATACTAAAACCTAAGTAGCAAATCTATAAATAGATTTATAACCCTAAAAATATTAACTTGTAAGGTGGAGTGGTTATTCTCGACTTCTTGATTTGAATTTTAGACTTATGGTACTTTATTTCGAACTTTTTAATGTGATATCGTGTTTTATGGCTGCTTTAAAATTTATGTTTCGTTTTAATAGTTTTTTACATGGTTTTAAAGGATCTGAATTAAATCGAATTTATTCGAATTCGATTCGAATTAGAATTTTTAATCGAATACGAATTCAAGAGAAAATAAAAATTATTCGAATAATTCAAAAATTCGATATTCGATTCAATGAACACCCCTAACAACAACAAGGGGCCGGGAGAGGCTTGAAGACCTCATCACGCGCCTCATCTCCGAAACCGAAAAAAGGTACTCGGACCGATTCCTACAAACGGAATCCGACACTAGAAACCAATGAGCTAGTATTCAAAACAGTAAAAAACAATTAAGGAAACTAGCCCAAAATTTCTCTGAGAGACCACAAGGCGCATTACCTAGCAATACCGAAATCAATCCAAAGGCGCAAGTACACCTCATAACATTAAGAAACCGGACCGTAGGTCCCGAGGAAACACCACTACCCCCAACCAACAATAATCCACCCAACCAAATGTCACAACCCCCGATCCCTATCTGTCCCGGGAACGGGCAGACGTGATCACAGACTTTGGTGGTATCAGTTTTATTTAGTCTTGCAGCGGAATTTACATCAGGACCGTAGTTAGGAAATGTTTATCAGAGTAAAACCACCATATTTTATAATATTAAACAAATGGGATGAAACCCAAGTTCATAGTACACACGTTTTTATAGGAATAAATCCTATTTTATTTAATAAAAACACTATTTTATTTTAGGTAACTTTATTGCCACTTTTCCAAGCCTTCAGTGCTGTCCAGCTGGCTTTTATTGGCTTCACACTAAGTTACCTGAACACGTGTTTAAAAACATTTTATCAGCAAGAAATACTGGTGAGTGAATCCTAGTTTAATCAAGTTTACATAAAAAAGTCACAGTGAACAGTATTGAGAGCGATCACATTGTTTATGTCTACACAATTACTCCATTTGGTACTATCAATCCTGACTTGTGGGTCATATTACCCATTGGCTAACTCATTGTCCAATGGTAACGTATTGTCATCCAGACTTACTACTCACAAGCAGTACAAATTTTGTATACAAAACCCCAACATACCGGCAGTAATTGAAGAACTACAAAGACTCAATCACTGCTAATTTTCATGGTAAAACATTTAAGGTTTGGTAAAACATTACCAAAAAGGTTAACAAAAAGAGGATAAACTCACATTGCTGTCTTAGGCTTTTCGTAAGGGTTTCCTGGGTATAATCTATAATTTATACAAATGTACATTGGTTAGTACCATAACCCTTTGAAATTATTAATGATACCCTCCCCGAGACGGCATTCCAACAACTACGTCGGGCAGAACCACGACAGTTGTTACGGAACCCTAAATCAATCGGGCAGCGTAACTATTATGAAACCAGGGTTATAATACTTACAACAGAGCAGAACCTCGCTAATTAGGGGTATAATACCCGTGTATTATAACTTCTCTACAAAATTGGTGATTTGAGATTGAAATGTGAGCGACGAAAAACGTAAACTGATACGTTCTATTTATAGTGGCTGATATTGACTTCCAGGCGGCCCGCTTAAGGTAAGGCTAAGCCTTACGCGGCCCGCGTCAACACGCGGTCAAACTATAGCTTAGCTGATTCGATACGTAGGTCTGCCACGATGATGACACGTGTCGGCTCAAGGATGCGCCACCATTTGGAACACGTGCGGCCCGCGTCAACTATGGAGAACTCTTACGCGGCCCGCTTGAACTAAAGGTTTCAGCGGAGTCAAAGTCTTGTCTTGATACGGCCCTCGTGAGATTGAGGTGGGATCCTACGCGGCCCGCCTCAACTCAGAATTCAGATTTTATATTTTATTTCTAATACTATAACATATTTCGGGTTTGGTTTTAACATACTGGGTGTAATATAAGACATATAAGGGTATTTAAGATATAATGGGGTGTCGGAAAATATTCGAGGGTGTCGGTTTTCTTGAGTGTTGTTACATTCTCCCCACCTTAATTTAGAGCTCGTCCTCGAGATCTACTGGAATAAATGCGGATATTTCTTTTCATTTGTAGAAAATGAGCTGACTTGATTAGTCTATCTACAATCACCCAGATTGTATTATTTTCTTTCTTAATAAACTTAAAAGTGCGTGCAAATGTCTTGCATGATCCTTTTTACTTTTAGAGTAAATTAGAATATCATCTATGAATACAATTATGAATTTATCCAAATATGGCTTACATATTCGGTTCATCATGTCCATAAATGCAGCTGGGGCATTGGTTAAACCAAATGGCATGACAGTAAATTCATAATAACCATACCTTGTTCTAAATGCGGTCTTAGGAATGTCCTCTTCCTGTACCTTTAATTGATGATATCCTGACCTTAAATCAATCTTAGAGAAAAATCGAGCTCCTTGTAATTGATCAAACAAATCATCGATTCTCGGTAATGGGTACCGATTCTTAATCGTGACTTTGTTTAATTCATGGTAATCAATGCATATACGCATTGATCCGTCCTTCTTTTTAACGAATAAAAATATCGGCGCTCCCCATGGCGACTAACTCGGTTGTATGAATTTTTTTTTCCAACAATTCATCTAATTGTTTCTTTAATTCTTGCATTTCTGTAGGTGCCAAACGGTAGGGTGCTTTGGCAATGTTCCTGGTAGCAGGTGAATTCTGAATTTAACTTCTCTGTCTAGAGGTAGTCCTGGTAATTTTTCTAGAACGACATCTGAAAACTGAGATACTACTGGAATGTCTTTTAATTCTTTTTTTTTTAGTGTTAGTGACTATAGAAATCAAATACACTATAGAACCTTTTCTTATAGGACTTGCAGTTTTCATGACAAAGATAAGTTTTGTGGATCTAGATGGTTTATTTCCTTTAATTGTGATCGTTTTACCTTTTTGTGAATTTACACGAATTAACTTTTGATCACATAAAATACTGGCTTTATTGGTTATTAACCAATCCATTCCTAGAACAACATCAAATCCTACCAAATTCATAGGATAAAGATTTGCAATAAATTTCTGATTTGAAATTTCTATACTTGCTCCCTGCAAGATTTCAGAAATCCTAATGGTTTCTCCATTGGCTGTCTCTACTAAGCATTCTTGTGGTAGTTTAGTTAATGGCTGATTTAGAATTTTGCAAAATGATGTATTAATAAAACTTTGGTTTGCACCAAAATCAAATAATACTTTAGCAAAGACATCATTAACTAGAAACGTACCAGTGATGACACCTGGAATCATCTTGGCTTCATCTGCAGTTAGAACAAATGCTCTAGCATTTTTAGTATTCTTTTTGTTCGTAGCTGGAGCTATTTTTGGACAGTTTGGCTTGATATGACCTTTTTCTCCACAGTTAAAACACAATCCATTACTGGATTTCCTCCTGCAGTTCTCTTCATTGTGTCCTGGTGCTTTGCAGAAATTGCAGTGGGTAGAGCATTTTCCAGAATGCTTCTTTTTGCAGATCCCGCAATACTGTGCAAAGGTAGAATCTATGTTCTTATGATTGAAATTTCCAGAACGAAATTCTTGAGTAAGTCTTTGGGTTAAGTTTCTCCTCTGAACTTCTTCTCTAGTACGAACTAGTTCATCAGTCAAGGTATTGGCTAGTTCTATGGCTTCTTCTATGGTTTGAGATCTGGTTGCCTTGACTACATGTCTAATTTCTCCAATTAATCCCCAGATGTAACGGGAGATTAATACCGGTTCTGGTGATGCAAGGGTTGGCACTATCCTAGCATATTCAAAGAATGTAGTAGTGTACCCTTTACTATCTACACCAGTCATCCTAAGGTTGAGGAACTTGTTTGCTATCTGTTCCTTTTCATTGGGTGGGCAGAATTTCCTTTCTACCTTTTCTTTAAATTCTTCCCATTCCATATTATAGGTTTTGTCACTTCCTCTTGTCTGAAGGATAGTGTTCCACCATTCTAATGTTGCATTCTTAAACAGATTAGAAGCAAACAATATCTTGTCTTCTTCAGCACACTTACTTATCCTTAAGACTGCCTCAGTCTTCTCTATCCAGCGTAAGGTTGCAATGGCCCCTTCATTGCCCGAGAATTCCATTGGTTTACAAGACCAAAATTCTTTATAAGAACAACCATAAGGCATGGTTCTTCTTCTTTTGGGAATAGGCAATTGAAATACTGGTCCATTGTTTACACTGTTTTCTGGTTCAACGGGTCGCTTACTGCTATGCTTACTTTTATTAACAGCATCCTTAACAGTTTGAAGAATAAATGACATAGCATCTATAATTCCCTGTGCCACTATGTGTTGAATAGCACTATTATCCATTTGGTTTCCATTGTTATTGATACTCGGATTATCATTAACCACGTTAATATTACTCTGGTTATTGTTATTCAGATTTCCTTGATTTTCTTCGTCAGCCATCTGAATTTTAAACATTTATCCCATATTAATATCACAATTAATATCTTACTATAGTTAATCCCATGATACGCAGTTTTGCCAAAAGCGTCGATCATTGCTACTATACTCTTTTCATATACTATGCATCTATTACACACTAGTACTGAAAATAAAAATTACAATACCAACAGAAATAAAAACACACTAATAGTAATATGCATCCGTACATACATATTTTATTTTATTTCTCATTATCAATTATTAGGATCTGTTGGATTTCCTCATATATGTAATTCACATATTGTAATATACAGACCATTCATAAGGTCAAAGTATTCAACAGATTCACAAATCAGACATCAGGTCATAGCATTATTTAGGGAATTCCATTATCATAACATATACCTCATCTCACCCGGTCTTGTCGGATAAGTAATCTCATCTCACCCAGTCTCGCCGGAGAGGTAACCCCATCTCACCCGGACAAGCTGGAGAGTCTACCGCACCATGCCCAGTTTTACCGGAGAGGTAATTATCATAGTATTTTCCACCCATAAACTTATTTCAAATCATGATCTTAAAAAGGCATTATTTATTATGGTTTACATCAAGAAACAAGGAAATTAGTATTCTCATGAGGAATCATATTCTAGAACCGAGTAGTATCAATAAACAAGAAATAACAGTGGCCAAGTGTTATTGCTTATTTATCATACAGGCACTGTTCTAGTCATTATCTTCACAGGATACCAATAACCATCATACTTTATTTATGCAAGCAATTGGTTTATCTCAAAGCTTCATATTAAGGCATAGTATTAAAAATTCTCTTGTACTTCTAGGCCTTATTCTAATTTTCTTGGTTCACTTTTGTTGTTCATCCGAATGTTTATTTATCATAAACGAATATCTAGTACAAGTATACGAACAGATTAATTAAAATGAAATATTGTGATTTATATATTTATTACAAACTAGAACTGAAATTCGAAATATATTATTGGTTATACATCCGTAACTTATTTTAGTCTAACTAGGTTATAGGAATATTATGCTCAACATGCATTTTATATAAGGTTTATTCTATCTCTTTCTTCTCACTAGGTTATTGTCAAATGAACGAAGTTCTTTTAAAGTTTCTAGCTCGTAGGTGGCATGGGTGCTGGCACTGGTTTGACGATTCAACTATAAGTTAACATTTACTGCTGTAGTGGCTAACATGTAGAGATTTGCCCATTTTTTGCCTAATTTATCTTCCCAAGGTGGGTTACTACATATTTTTCTGGGTTTCCTGAGACTTTTTCATATTCTCTTGACTTTTTCTAAGAATCCGGCTTCTTTTACTAGGGGTAAGTGGATTTTCATACTGTGCTTTATGGACAAATATTCCTTCCTCAATATCTACTGAATATCCTGAGAAATTTGTTTGGGATGAACTTCCCTTTTCTTTGGGTGAACTATCTAGTTTATGATAGATATCCGAAATTCTTCTCTTACTCATACTGTAAACTAACAAATAGTCAGGGGCTATTTGGCAACATCTGAACCAATAAGTGCTGAATGAATAAGAGGTCTGAATGGGTAAGAGGCTCTGAACCAATAAGTGCTGAACCAGTAAAGTGTTGTTTGGTTGCACCTCTGAATAACTGTGTAAAATGACATTTTTACCCTCTGAACAAAACTAAATACCTAACTGATAAGTTCTAAAACAATACCTAATTCATTACTTCTCATAAGCAATAAACCAATTCAAACTCAAAGCACATCAAATTAGCATTAATTCACTATAAATCAAATCACTACTAAACACAACAATTTCACTACAAAACAAAAAATAAGAACCTGTTCCATCGTTGCTTATGAAACTTATGGATTTCCACTTTCCCTTTTTCTGCATCACCCAACCACCACTTCATCTCCAACATAAAAAAACCACCATTATCAACAACCTCACCTTATTATCCGTCCATTTCATCCTCTGCCACCGTGGTGGTGGCCGGAACTTCTTCATCACTAATTGGTGAAGCTCTTTGTTTATGAACATATGGGTACGGCTGTTTCACGGTGGCGATGTGGAGGAGCAGAGGAGGGGGAGACGACGGCGATGTGGAGGAGCAGTGGAGGGGGAGATGACGGCGGCGGAGGAGACGGCGGAGGAGGAGACGGCGGAGGAGGAGGAGCAGTGGAGGAGGAGCTGTGGAGGAGATGGGAGGAAGGGCATGTATGTCAAGTGCTTCATTCAGCGAGTTATCAAATCTGAACCATTCAGATCTGAATGGAATCATTAAGAGGTAAGGTTTTTGTGAACCAAACAACCTAGCCTCTGACCGATTCAGAGGAAAGCTCTGAATGGATCCATTCAGATGCAAACAAACAGCCCCTCAACTAATATAAAACACATAATCACATAAGTTATTTCCTAACATAAAATTTAAAAATTTAAGTGTCAGCAGAACACTTCTTTGGCTTGAGCCAGTGGCTAGGCTCTGATACCACCTTCTGTCACAACCCCCGATCCCTATCTGTCCCGGGAACGGGCGGACGTGATCACAGACTTTGGTGGTATCAGTTTTATTTAGTCTTGCAGCGGAATTTACATCAGGACCGTAGTTAGGAAATGTTTATCAGAGTAAAACCACCATATTTTATAATATTAAACAAATGGGATGAAACCCAAGTTCATAGTACACACTTTTTATAGGAATAAATCCTATTTTATTTAATAAAAACAACTATTTTATTTTAGGTAACTTTATTGCCACTTTTCCAAGCCTTCAGTGCTGTCCAGCTGGCTTTTATTGGCTTCACACTAAGTTACCCGAACACGTGTTTAAAAACATTTTATCAGCAAGAAATACTGGTGAGTGAATCCTAGTTTAATCAAGTTTACATAAAAAGTCACAGTGAACAGTATTGAGAGCGATCACATTGTTTATGTCTACACAATTACTCCATTTGGTACTATCAATCCTGACTTGTGGGTCATATTACCCATTGGCTAACTCATTGTCCAGTGGTAACGTATTGTCATCCAGACTTACTACTCACAAGCAGTACAAATTTTGTATACAAAACCCCAACATACCGGCAGTAATTGAAGAACTACAAAGACTCAATCACTGCTAATTTTCATGGTAAAACATTTAAGGTTTGGTAAAACATTACCAAAAAGGTTAACAAAAAGAGGATAAACTCACATTGCTGTCTTAGGCTTTTCGTAAGGGTTTCCTGGGTATAATCTATAATTTATACAAATGTACATTGGTTAGTACCATAACCCTTTGAAATTATTAATGATACCCTCCCCGAGACGGCATTCCAACAACTACGTCGGGCAGAACCACGACAGTTGTTACGGAACCCTAAATCAATCGGGCAGCGTAACTATTATGAAACCAGGGTTATAATACTTACAACAGAGCAGAACCTCGCTAATTAGGGGTATAATACCCGTGTATTATAACTTCTCTACAGAATTGGTGATTTGAGATTGAAATGTGAGCGACGAAAAACGTAAACTGATACGTTCTATTTATAGTGGCTGATATTGACTTCCAGGCGGCCCGCGTAAGGTAAGGCTAAGCCTTACGCGGCCCGCGTCAACACGCGGTCAAACTATAGCTTAGCTGATTCGATACGTAGGTCTGCCACGATGATGACACGTGTCGGCTCAAGGATGCGCCACCATTTGGAACACGCGCGTCCCGCATCAACTATGGAGAACTCTTACGCGGCCCACTTGAACTAAAGGTTTCAGCGGAGTCAAAGTCTGGTCTTGATACGGCCCGCGTGAGATTGAGGTGGGATCCTACGCGGCCCGCCTCAACTCAGCATTCAGATTTTATATTTTATTTCTAATACTATAACATATTTCGGGTTTGGTTTTCACATACTGGGTGTAATATAAGACATATAAGGGTATTTAAGATATAATGGGGTGTCGGAAAATATTCGAGGGTGTCGGTTTTCTTGAGGGTTGTTACACCAAACCACAAACTCACCCTCAACCACCAAGAACCAACTATCCCACAAAATTCCGAACCCACCAAAACCCCCCGGTACCCTACCCCGGTCTGTTACTTCGCCAAAAGACCGATGAGCAATTCACAAAGTTCATAAACTTACTAAAGCAATTACATATCAATCTCTAAATTTGTAGAAGTCCTCACTCAAATGCCAAAGTACTCAAAATTCATGAGAGACTTCCTCACCCACAAAAGAAAGATTGAAATTTTGCAATTGGTCAACCTAAGTGAAGAATGCTCCGCCGTACTCCTCAACAAACTCCCACAAAAGAAAATCGACCTCGGAAGCTTCATCATCCCTTGCTCAATTGGGAGATCGCCCATACGAAATGCACTAGCCAACCTTGGGGCAAGCATCAATCTCATGCCCACATCAATGTTTGACCGACTCGGACTAGGAAAAATAAGCCCCACAAAGATGAGTATACAACTAACCGATAGGTCTATCAAATACCCACAAGGTATCATCGAGATTCTATTGGTAAAGGTCAGAGAATTTGTCTTTCCGGCCGACTTCGTCATACACGACATGGAAGAAGACACTGAAGTTCCCCTCATCGTATGGAGACCATTCCTTGCCACCGCTTGTGCTATGGTAGATATGAGTGACGAAAAGCTAACATTGAGGGTCGGAGACAAGGAGATGAAATTCGGGGTTGGAAAGAGAGTAGAGGATGACCCGGTCAACTACATGGATGTTATAGACTCAAGCTTGGATGACGCTCTCCGACGGTGCAACACGGGATGCGAGACATCCCGCTCGAGTAACATATGACTAGCTTTGGGTCTAGCCAAGGACCCTTATAAACGTGGCGCACCACGGAGGCATTCCGCGGAACTATCCTTAGTTTTAATTTAGTTTAACTTTTATGTTTTCTAGTTTAGTCTTACTTTTCAGGAATAAATCACACTAAAAAAGATGAAAACTGCCAAGGGATCAGGTAAATGCCAAGGGATCAGGCAACTGCCAAAGGGACGTTAAAACCGCACCCATGCACGCAAACAGTGCCTCCTGACAACTTTTTCAGCCTTCCAGCATGTGTAGCATCGGGTCATGCCCAGCCCAACACGCCTCGTGCCCAGCATCTGTAGAAAACAGCTCCAGATCAGGTAACTGGCCATGGGCCGTGCTTACTGAATATACCTCGTGGCCAGCCTTCTATTAAATTTTGTTACTGGCACTCTGACCACGAGGCCGTGCCTGGACCACACGGGGCCGTGGCCAGATGTCTAGTAACACAAAAACTTATTTTTAAACACGCTTTTACACATTCGAATCAATCTAAAAACTTATTTTTGGGACACATTGAGGACAATGTGTAATTTTAGGGTGGGGGGGATGCTAAAACCTTGAATCTTACAAGTCCTAATAACAAGCCTTACACAAAATTCTATTGGAACCGCTAATCACCCCAAATCTTTTCAAAAATTTTCATTTTGTTTACTTGTCTTGATTTAATTTGGGAATAACAAGTTCTAAAAAGGTTATGTTTTTATAAATTTAAACCGATAGCGTCGTGATAAAAAGAACCAAATAAGAAAATTATAAAAGGGCATAACAAATCTTTTAAAAATTTGATTATATATACTTTTTTCACATTATAAACCCATTCCCACAATAAGTGAGTTCTGAGGTTTTATTGAGCATACATGCATACATCTTTAAACTAAATGCTCATTTTTGTTTTTTGTGTGAATAGCCGCTTGGTTTTTACGACTCTAGAACTTGCCAAGACGATACATTCCCGGTCCTTACCAACTTGAACCCAAGTAAGTAAATGATGGAGGCATTAGGACTAACATTTTTCTTTCAAAACCACTATTTTCAACCTTTTTACATCACTACCCAAAATCCCCCTAGTTAACCCCTTTGAGCCTAAACCTTTTTGTTTCGAAAAAACCCGTTAAACAAACACCCATTACCTACCATAACTCTTTTTTCCCTTTCAAACCCATTTGTTTAAAAAGCTCGGTTATCTTGTGACATGAAAAAAAAGAGAGAGAGTAATGCAATAACCAAACAAGTTCCTCAAAAATACTTGTTCGAATATGCTTAGTCTGAATATATGTCACAAAAAAATAAAATGTTTTACGACAACCGACACTTTTTACGCTTTTCGCCATTTTACTAACTACTAACCCAAAAAACCACCTACCATTAGCCCAAGCCTAACCCTTTCCAATGTCCTCTTGAAAATTATGAAGGTTTATAGTTAAAAAGGAGGAGGTTTGATCGCTTGGCAAACATATGGTAGAAATAAGTCCCATGATCGATATCGAGTGTTTCACAAAAATACACCTTAGGTCGAGTGTTGAGTGATCTCCCGTGAGGTATGTGAACTTGTATATAAATAGAATTTTAACGAGGCATGTTATGCCCAAATAAATAATTTTTCTTAACAAATGTTCTAAATAAATCATGAGGAATAGGATTGTAAATAAAATAAAATCAAAATTTAATAAAAATCTTGGATTCCCGACACTCAAGACAAGCCACAAAACTTCTTCTCTACCTATTCCATTTGGGTGTGTAAGCCACATTTTTAGTACTAATGTTGGAAAAAACACGTTTCTTTCTTCCTTTTGAATTTAAAGGACCAAATGAGCATAAAAGAACAAAAGGAACAAATAAGCAGCCAAAACCAACATAAATACAAGAAGAAGGAATAACGTGACATGCCCGACCCCTCGACAGCATCTCCCAAAGCAAAAAAACAAGAAGACAGAAGCTGACTACGGGGCCGTGCCCAGCCAGGCATGGGCCGTGGTCAGACCCTGCACAATAAGACAAACTTTGTAGAAGCTCCTACGCCCACCACGGGGCCGTGCTCAGATCACCATGGGGCGTGGCCAGCTCTTAGATTTGTAGAATTTTGATAGTACAACAAAGAGTTGACCACAGGGCCGTGCCCAGAAGACACGGGGTCGTGTGGGGCCCTCTGTTGACAGCTGCATTTAATGAAGGAAGGGAAAAGGATGGCCATGGGCCGTGCCCAGTGAACACGGGGCCATGGCCGGGGCTCTGTTCAGGCTATAAATAGAGGTGTTTGGTTCACTTCAAAGGCATCACTTTGCAAACCACTTCTCTCCCACTTTGCCACCACTCCATCACCACTACAACACCAACACCCACCACCATCATCCATTTACCATCTTTAGAGTGAGTAGTAGTCTCGGGATCCAAGATTGATTGTAAGAATTCTTGTCAATCAAAGGCCATGTTTGGCTAATCTCTTACATCACTTGGTGAAGACAAGTCTTTAATGTATTACTTTTGATTTTTAATCTTTTGGCAATTTTTGATTGGGTTTGTATTAATGACTTTAATAACTAGTTTCTTATGTTGAAAGTAAATTTTCTTTACCATTTCTTCATGGTGTCATTGATTTGCCCATTCGTGTCTTTACGATCTATATAAAGTGCGTTAACTACTTAGAAGGGGGTTAGAAGGGTGGTTTGGTAAAGTTCTTGTTTCGTTCAATGTATAGATCCTGTGAGAACTTGGTTCAAACTTACTAGGACCTCCTTCAATGCCTAACGGTTTTGGATGGCGAGGGTGCGAATAGCTTGAACCCCTCATATGTTAACTACTATTAAAACATTAAACCGACTTCTTGGGATTGTATCCTTGCTGACTCAAACCACTTAGCCGAGGGTAACATCACCTCCAAAAGAGGGGCCTACCACTTTTCGCATTAATAACTAACTTAATTGTCTTTCAATATCCCGACCCTTTGGGATTGTATCCCTGCTGACTCAAACCACTGGGTTGAGGGTAACGTCACCTTCAAAAGAGGGGCCTACTACTATAACTAAGACAATCTCTTAAAAAGGGCGAAAATCATCAAAGGATACATTAAAGATGAGTTGATACATTAAAGATGAGTTGGATCCAAGTGATTCTATCTTGTCTATTTGTTTTTCATTTTATATCTTTTTTTATTTTATATTTATTTTATATTTATTTTCATGTTTAAACACTTTTTTCTCAAAATTTGGATCGATTAGACGTTGTCGCTAAACCGGTATTAAAAACTCTTGTGTCCTTGGACGACCTCGGTATCTTACCAACACTATACTATGCTCGCGATAGGTGCACTTGCCCAAGTGTGTGTTTAGTGTTAGTATAATATTGTGTTTTATAAATTTAAAACTTGACTAACGCGTAAAACAGGCTTAAAATATTAATAAAATCATATCACGCTATATGCACACCATAGGACCACGCATGGTGGTAGCCAAGATCATGAATGTCGGTTACTACTGGCCCGGCATGCACCTGGATGCTGTTAAAATCTTGCGCAAGTGTCTCAACTATCAGCGACACGCACCCAAAACCTTGCGCCCAAAGAAAAACTTGGTCCCACTAACCACCGCATGGCCATTCCAAAAATGGGGTATTGACGTGGTGAGAACTTTCCCTGATACACCAGGTGCGGTAAAATTCAGCATAGTGGCATCGGATTACTTTACAAAGTGGGTTAAATCAAAACCCTTAGCATCTACCACGGCTATAATTACGTGGAAATTTATTTGGGCACATCATTTGTCGTTTCGGTTTACCCATGTGTATTGTAACCGACAACGACGCCAACTTTTCCTTTGAAGATATCCAAAATTGGCTACAAGAACTAAACATCGAACATGTTTTCTCCTCTGTGGCGAATCCTCAAAGGAACAGCCAAGTAGAGAGTATCAACAAGTGTTTAGTCGAAGGCATCAAAGCAAGGTTGGGAACAGCTAGGAGAGGCTGGGTCAATGAACTCCCAAGCATCCTATGGGCACATAGGACAATGCCCAAAACAAGCAGCGGTGAGACACCCTTCAGCCAAGTCTATGGCTCCGAAGCAGTGATCCCTGCCGAAATTGGTTTCCCTTCACCAAGAATGTTGGCTGTCAATAACATTGACAATAGCAGGGAGCATAGACTAGACTTGGACCTCTTGGAAGAAAGTCGTGAAAACGCAGCCAACAACGAGGCTAAATACAAGTCTAAGCTAGAAAAGTATTACAATGCGCACGTGCGGATCTGCATGTTCAACCTAGGGGATTACGTCCTTCGGATAATGAAGCCTCTAAAACAGAGCGTCAAGGCAAACTTGCTCCCAAATGGGAAGGACCCTACCTCATACATGAGGTCTTGGGCAAGGGCGCATACAAACTGCAAACGTTAGGCGGTGACATTATCCCAAGGACCTGGAATGCGCAACAGCTTAGACGTTGTTATATGTAAGATTGTAATTTGTTTCTTTTTTGCATTACAATTAAATGGTCCTGCGCTATACGCTGATCAATAAACGAGAATCTTTATAACTTCATTGTTTATCTTATCCAACCTGTATAACTCTATTACAAATGCATGTTCCACTTTGCGGTATTCACAAAAACAGACTGGAAAATCTTCATTCACAATACCCACAAAAACTGGCTAATACATGCAAACAATGTAATATAGTTTTACGGAAGTTCAAACATTGCCATGCACCTTGCTGGGCGCAGGCACTAAAGTACCTTCCTAGTTTGCGCCCGTGAAACGGCCTACACTTAAAGTTATTTATTTGCAAACTAAAGAGCATAATAAATACCTGTCTTGCGATTTTGCGCCTTATAAATGGCCAAATCAAAGAACTAAGTTAAACATTTCCTTTGCCCTCTGGGCAGGAAGATAAATTAACTCCTACTCACTTACGTCTCGGCAGTGGCGCACAATATGTTAACCTATTATTTACACGCGCCTTACAAATGGCCTAAAATAATAAAGGAGTTCGACACACTCGCGCTTATACAAAGCAAACAGTAAATACATTTTACTCAAACGCTTTAAAGCCAAAAAAGTTGTATATTCATCACACTTGCGCACTGGCAGGATGCACAAGGGGCAACTTGTCATAGTTACATAAAACAAAAAACTATACAAGTAAAAAAATAAGACAAAGACAGACAAGATACGTAGGCCCAACTTAGTCTTCACCTTCATCTTTGTTTTCCTCTTCAGCACCTTCCTTAGGCTCGAACAAGCCTCGCAGATGGTCAACATAGTCGTCCGCCGCTAAGCATTCTTCGACTTGAACAAGTGCGGGGACCACCAAAGCATCATATGCATCAGTTGTGGCCTTCATCTCGGACTCAGTATGGACCGCACGCAGGGAACATTGCTCATCGGTAAACTACTATTCATAAACGGCATTCATAAGAGTTAGACACTCAGTGTAGCCGACCTTGTACCCCACATCTCGCGCTCATGCCACCACATCCGCAATCGCATAAGTTATTTCTGGTGCCTCTAATATTGCATTTGCAATCTACACAAATAATTACAATGGTATCTCAGTATAAGGGCAAGAACATTAAAGCAAGATGACAAAGTACTTACATGAACGACACCGAACTCCCGCATCCTTGTGCAATCAACAGTAAGATTGGTGTTCATCGCTGTCGCATCATCTAGCTGGGCAACTACCTGGCCACGCTCTTCTTCGGCCTTCATTGCCCACACTTCGGCCTACACCAAGTGCCGGTTAACATCTGGCAAAGCCGCATCATGGGCCTGCAGGTCCTTTCGTGCATTTTCCTATTTATGAATAAGATTCAATATGAGAAGACATTTTCATAGTTGATTAGGTACCAAAACATGATATATATTACATACCTCTAACTTGGCGTGCACAAGTTTAGCCTTCTCCAATGCCTTGACAGTAGTACTGCGGCCAAGGTTGGCTTCCTCCAGCGCCTTGACCATAGTAGTGCGGCCAATAACGGCTTCTTCCATTGCCGCACCCGTTACGACCTCTTTCTTCTAAAGGCCGGAATTCGCCGCCTTCAGGTTCACAATTTCCTAGCGAAGACGGTAAAATTTTTCATTTTCACGCACGTAAGCCTCGTTCCAGAGCTTGCGCTCTTGTGATAAAAGTTTGGTTAAGGACCGAACCTGTTTGTGGGTGGCGACTGCGGCCCACTCCTCCGTCCTCTTGTACACCTCAAAGTCGGCCTTTTCCTTGGCTAGGCGCTCTTCAGCTGCTTTGACATTTTCCATTGTTACAGCAACTTCAGATTTAAACTGTTGGTACTCCTCTTCCTTTTGGGCAAGAGAGTACCAATCATGGAGGATCACATTTCTGGTGACAACGGCACCAATAAGGTAAATGACGTGCTGAAGATATAAGTTTTCGCGCCCGGACGCCCTTAACCGCTCCACCTCCGCGGGTGTGCCGACACCCTTCAAAGATTCCCTACAAAGGGAAGGGTTAGTCATCACATCCCCTTGATGTATGTTCCATGGGGGGGGGGGGGAATGCATGGCTTGACCTCGCATTTTGGTGTGAGTGAGGTAATAGTAATCCAGCGCGGTTTCGTTGGGCTGGATCGGGGGCTGATCAACGTTACCCTCTCCACCACCGCCAGAGCTAGAGCCAAATTCAAAGACGTGGGACTTTTGAGTTTGTGCCCCCTTGCCTTCACCAGACCCCTGTTGGACAGTGGGGCCAATGATTTTATAAGAAAAATAAAAAAACATCATCATAAACCGTGATCTCATCCAATGGTTTATCGAATAGCCCCCCTGCGTCATGTACATGCGGGGTTTCTTCCCTGCTTTCAACCTGAATAGCTTGTTCAGGTTCCTCAAACTTCTTCTCATCACCCGCAAGCTTGCGCAGTGAAGACGGTGGATGAGGGAGAGTTATGGTTGTGATAATTACAAAAAAGACAAGGAAAAAGAAAACATAAGGAAAGTTCAATACTCCAAAGGACGATCTTCAAGAAAGATGTGAACTTACCCTTTGCAGGCTACATAAGACGTGCACCTAGTTTCGCTGTCTTCCCACGACGTATAGAAATCTTCTTTGGTACCGCACCAGCAGGTGCGGTCTCAACCTTTCTCTTCTGCCCAATTATGGGCCCAATACTAGCACCGGCACCATCTGCACCCGAAGTAGACCCTAGAACATCCAACCCCTCAAGAGTATCAGAGACAAAAACATAATCTTCGGGTTGAGTTTTTTTGGCGGAAGGTACCTGAGCCAGCCTGTTTCACCGCAATGATAAAGGGCTTTTCTAGGAGTTTGCTTTTTACAGCTTTGCTAGCACCCGCGCCCATGGCTTGAACTCCTTTGCCACCACCCACGGCTGCTTTACCGCCACCCACGGCTGCGGCGTGGACTCCTAGTGCCGCAAGTGAGCCTATAGAAAGTAACATTCAAGTTTCACTAGGAATGACACAACTACAAAATTTAAGGTCCAAAAACAAATAATGCCACTTACCCGGTCCTGTCGGTAGAGGGGCCTCTAGTGCAGCCGCAGCGGGCACGCGGAAGTTTCCAACGGTGGTCTCAAACCACCCTTCCTCACCCTCACCACATTGCTCTGTGGCGATCTTCACCTCACTATGAGACGCAAATATACGCCATAAACACACCACTACAAAACCGCAAGCAGAGTTAGCAACAAGGGAAAACATGTTCTTAACAAACATAGATCAAAGGAAATTACCTGTGTCTTTCTCCCTGCAAACAAGCTTCAACTTTCCTTGGCTTCCACCACAACATCATGCGTAGAGCCTGTAATCCCTTAGTAGTCACCGAAACCAAGGTACAGCCTGGAGCTCCTCATACCACTCCTGCACATCCGTTGTAGGGAGGGCCAACCTCTCCGTCAGAATGTTCTGGAAAACACTCCGGATCGACATCCTGCACGCCACCGCAGCCTTCTTCACATAAAAGAATTTGGACTTCCAGTTCGTGAAGCCCTTAGGAGGCTGCACCAATATCTTAAATGCGCCCTTCCGGGCGATGAAAGAATAAAAGCCCAGTTGGGCATGCATCTGGTAAAACCGACGAAAATGATCAACCGTTGGCTCAATCTCCTAGGATCAGAAACAGTACTCGAAGTGACGAGCACGAACCATCCCCAATGGACTGAGCTGGGAGATATGAATCATATAAAACTCCAGCAAATCGGCCATAAAAACCGTTAACAGCAGCCGGAAATTGCCCTCGCCAAAAAAAGGGGCAAAGAGGGTCACATAACCGTCAGGGGCATCAGCAGCAGTATCGCCCTCTGCCGGAAACCGAGCTCCATATTCCTCCAGCATCTGGACGCTCAACGTCAATGCCCGGAAAGACGCGCTATCGTCCACTTCAAAACTTTTAAAGCATCGCCGGCCTCGACGTTCTCAACGTTTTCTTCCACCGGTGATGACGGTGGTGATGGTACTGATGGTGAAGCCATCGATGAAAATGTATGTATAAAAGATTGAAGAAGAAGAGGTGAATGACAGTTTCGGAAAAATGATATTAATCGCCAAAGAAGATGAAAGGAAGAAGAAAGTGGAGAGCAACGACTAGATTTCAAAAAAAATGTGAAGGAAACCCTAAGGGTTATCCCTTTATATACCCTTCGCATTTAATGCAAAGGACACGACGTCAGGAACGTGCGCTTTGTGCGCCAATCAATAACCACCAGCTGCCAAGCGATGGTTCATTCATGGTTGCCACGCGCGCGTTGGGCTTTACGAGCCTGATAATGGACGAATAAATCAGCTGCTGCTACAGTGCAATTAATGCCTTTATCAGTGTACCAGTCGCCATCACATCACCTTTTCACCAACCAAATCCCACCAACTTCCACCTGCGGTACACACGCTTACATTACACATCAAGCAACCAAACACCTTTCCACTTTCACTTGCGGTACATGCGAAAATTTAAACCGCAACCGCATGTGACTATGGAAACGGTGGCTATGGGAAATGTAAGCCGCAACCGCATGTAACTATGGAAACGGTGGCTATGGGAAATGTTAACCGCAACCGCATGTGACATGGAAACGGTGGCTATGAGAACTATTCTTTCTCATCTTCCACCAGCACAACCCACATAGCCTGCGGTTCAAACACTGACTTTCATTTTGACCACATGAAAAGATGGTGGACCATAACACCGCAGCAAAACCATTTGCGTCGGCCAACGCATCGCGGTTTCTACAGTAAGAACATCTGGTTTCAGTGTTCTTTTTACTTTGAAACAAATCCCATTAATTCATAAACAAAGAACACTCAGACAAACGACTAGTTAATAAACATTAAGCAGCTACACGATATACTCAGAAGTTATTGATGCAGACTCTTGATAATCATTGTGAACTTGAGAAGAGGAAGCTCAACAATGGTGGTAAAAAGTCTGCTTATGAATTTGTTTATCTACCCATTGGTTTTAAAAAAAGTTATATTGTGTTTTTTGAGTAAGCACGGCTGATGATAGATGACTTGCACTATCAGAAGATAACTCAAACAAACGACCAAACTAGGACAATAACATCAAAGGCAATACACTTGCACTGGCCAGTGCAAGGTTGTTTTCCTATAGATATCAATCGATGTCTTTTTACTTTGAAACAAATTCCACTTGTTCAGATCAACCAACCAATTAATAAACATGAAGTAAGAGCAAAAGGCCTCGGCCTAGTATCCTCTCCAAACTGATTCCAAGAAGGACACACACACATTCAACCTTTCCCTCTCTTGAGCACTTATTAGTCTAGTATTCCACCAACTTGCAACCTGCGCGTGGAAGCAACACTAGACTGGGGGGACTTGAAGGGGTATGGCCCCAAATCTCGCACCAGGCTTTGGCACGAGTGACAATCACCTGACTCATTGTCCCAATCAACAAAGAACTTGCTTCAGTTCGTGCAGGCACGCGTGAACCCGGTTTACTTTCCCACTCGGGGAAAGATGATAATCTCACCTTGTGTATGAAAATGGTTGTTTTCGGCAACATACACGGAATGCAGTGATTGCTACTAAAGATGATAGAAGTTCCCTACATTCACTTTCTATCAAACACATTTCCATGCTTGCAGAGTGATGTAGAAATAATGTGTTGGCTTATGTGTGCACAATTTACCGCACGTAGCAGAGTTTTTCAAGCCCGCATCCTATTGTTATACAAGTGGAACTGTCACTTTCACTTCTGTGACCAACCAACAAGTGGTATTCCTGGGCACTGACAACAGTGGTTAGCAGACCGTCAAATACATGGCTGCCCAGCCCACTTGCATAAAAGCTGATGTACATACGGACAACCCCAGCAGGCCATGCGGCGGGTTTTTCTTCGTGCAATTGGTATAGCAGGACACGTGATAACATCTCCGCGTGCGCCCGATGCGTCCGTGACCTACGCTCCTGTCAAGTCTATGAAAAGCTGCAAGTTGTCAGTCGGGCCCTAGGCCCATCGAGCGGCCCATTGGCCTTTCTCCTTCACTCTTCGGCTATAAATACTTCACTTCGAACAAGGTTTGAAGTAATGCTAATCTGCTGACTCACAATTAATACTTAACACTTATCTTGCTTCCAAAGCAAATACTTATTCTCACGCCGAATGGTGGTAATAAGGAGCAACCCTCACCCCATTCTCCTTGTTGCGAGTCACGGTGTGTTTTTACTATGCAGGTGACAGATTAGAGGACGGCCCAGCCATCGATCGAGGACCGGAAGGATTAACCCTACTTGACGAGACTCGACCCGTGTACTAACCTCTTGGTTAACCACTGTTTCATTTTGTAACTTTTGCTATTTAATTGATTTAATGTTAATTGATATTGGTGTTAGTCTATTTTGTTTTCAGGCTTCCAAGGTTTCTGTGTTGGAGTTTTCCATGTTGCAAAAAACAATTGGGGGTACGTGACTACTTTTTATTTGACTTCCCTTGCATTTTAATGATGGTATCTGAGGTTTTATTTTTAATATAGTTTTACTTTGGGTATCAGTGGATTACTAATGTTTTTTTTCTTCAAATCATCATGATACGATCAGAAATGGTAATCAGGATAGATCGATAAAAGAAAGGAAGAAACACAGAAGAAGAGGGAAAACCCTTATTAATTCATGGATATCTAATTACTACAACTCACCCAACTATATAGCCAACTAACTAACCATTAACCCCTACACTATACAACAATTACATTTTGGTCCCTCTACTTATTTTGACACGTATCAATACTTCCCTCCTATTAAACTTTTGACCTCAAAAGTACAAAATAACAACCTAAACCCATTAATCAAAAGTGTCAAAAACAAAAGAGAAATCTTGACCACCAAACCCCTGCTCAACTTCATGTTTTACTATAAAAGGGTAAAAATCTTTCGTTGAATTGTCACCATATTGACTAAGCAATGTTCCATAGAAGCCATAAATTGTCACCATAACATGCCCAACTACATCTCTACCTCTTATGCTTAGCCTTTCCCCTTCAAAGACTTTTGTCCTCAAAAGTCCACATATCAACACCTTGTTCTGCTTCTCATACCCATCTTTGTGAATCCTTTCTATGTCATTTTCTGTCATCACTGCAAGTTCTTCTTTAATGATAGTTTTGAAATAGCTTTTTCCACAAAGAACAAAAGCTGCATAAACAGAGATGCGAAACACAGTTCTTTTAAGTTTCAGAAGGCCTACAATAGACTGAGTAAACTGCCATAGTGCATATGAGATCAGGCATGTCACATGCTCCATTCTAGCAACTTAGCCATGTAGACGCAACTTGTGTTCATAAAACTCATGTCATAATTGCTAATATCCAAATCTAGTGTTTTCCCATATGATGAGCGCATAATCTAAATCATGAGGCCTAAATAACAAAATTCTTGAGCAAGGAAATCATTCTGGACATTTCCCTTATAATTCTTGTGTATATATTCCCCATTTGGGTCATTAATATACTCCTTCCAATTCCTTATCTTAAAAATCCTAGCTCCACAAGTACACCAGCTTAGTAGAATCCAAACTTTTGAACAACTAAAAACGTTAATCATCAGCTTGCGTTTGATCAAATATGTCCCACTCAACCGCATCAGCTCATTAAAAAGATTCATATCATACCTAAGCATCTCATTGGCAATTACATCAAACCATGGCACCATCCAGATATCATAATCATTCAATTGAAAAACTAATTTCCATTGAATCCAAATCATGTGCTTCATGGACAGTCTGTTCCAACAACACTCAGCAAAAAAGTTTGTACCCCATGTCAGCACTTCTTCTCTACTAATCTCAACCTTCTTCTCTCTAGTTTCTATGTCAAGTAAACACTTCAGGCATGATTTGTTAAACAACGCCCACAACCATTTGGCTTTCCATTTATGCCAAATTAAATCTACAGACTTGTTTGATCGAATGAAACCGTAGCAATGTATACTTGGTAGTGATCCTTTCCAATATTTCTTATGTATAACGCCTTTGAATCGAACAAGATTTCGTACAGCAGATGCATGCAGATTTATTATCAGATGATCCATATGTTCCCAAGATTTATTAGTAGCTTGAACAAAACCTTCCATTCTTTTGTTTTTTCTTCTTTTAGTCATGACAATTTCATGACAAGCAATACATTTCAAGTAACTATATTCTTCAACACATGTTTCAAACGAGATTTCATTGGTAATCCCATAAGTAGCACAAGGTTCACAACCCTTACATCCCATGTTACCAGCCCGACCAATATCTATCCAATTCAATTGTTTATTCCTTCTCCTTAAGCCCAATTCTGTCAAGACTCCCACATGCTCACCCAGAGTAATTTGATGGTATAATCGGATGGCAGAATGCACCCTTCCACAACCTATCTTTGACTTGCACTCTACTTCTTGATTCATGACAATTACATCAGGTAAAAACATAAAAAATGACTTCTTTTATCTTATTTCCTGATCACCTGTTTCAGTTTCTACACTCTCAACTTATTTTAAAGTATCACTCTCATGCAGATCATTTTCAAGTGTCTTATTAAAAAAATCATTATAAACCTCATCAGTTTCATTATTTCGTTCATTTTCCTTTGAATCATCATTACCAAAGGAATCTTGAAACTCGTCATAAAACCTTTCAGCCAGTTCTCTTTCATTTTCACCTTCTTTTGAATCATCACCATCACACGAATCTTGAATTAAAGAACAACTTTCATTCCCAAACATACTAGGCAGTTCATCGAACACCTTGTGGGATTCAACATTTATGTACAAAGAAGAATTTGGATCATCAGGGGAAAATGTATCTTTCAACCCGTTTGAATCCAATTTTAGGGCTAGAGAAAATGCATCTTTCACGGTTTGAAGACTATATTGATGCCATTGCTTAAAAACATCCCCAATCCCGGGTTTTAGACCATCAATGAAGAGATATATGGCATAATATTCACTAATTTTGACCTTTTGGAACAAGAAATCGAATTCATCACAATATTCAATAACAGTACCTTCTTGCCTTATTGACATGATCTTCTCCATAGCGATTTCCATGGTAATCTTCAAATATTAATTTGATTTTGTAGTCGCCCTAATTCTTGAATCTTGATGTCGTCGCTTTGAACAAATTTGATGGCTGCTTCAAGTTGTTGTAATGGAACCTTTTATCACTCCCACTTCGTTTGTCGTTGAAGGAAATCAGTTGTTGATTGATTTCCACCTTCAATTGCTGATGTTGATGAGGTTTTTTTTAATTCCAGCCTACACAGTGACTATTGGTTGATTGAATTCATGTTGCCCTAACCATGGTCAGAGGAAAGAATGCTCTGATACCATTGATACGATCAGAAATGGTAATCAGGATAGATTGATAAAACAAAGGAAGAAACACAGAAGAAGAGGGAAAACCCTTAACAATTCATCGATACCTAATTACTACAACTCACCCAACTATATAGCCAACTGACTAACCATTAACCCTTACACTATACAAAAATTACATTTTGGTCCCTCTACTTATTTTGACACGTATCACATCACTCTAACAGTATGTTTTTCTTTAATTTCATGTCAATTTTTTGGATAGGATACTTTTTTTAAAAGATGGACTGAACACGGTATCATGTATTTGGAAAAAAAAGGGGTTACATAGGTATAGAAAGGGTTGAGTTGATATGGACTTCAAAATAGTTTCTTTTTTATTTTCTTGAACTTTATAAATGATGTTTAGTGTTCTATTTTTTAAGTTAAAGAAATGATGTTTAATGTTTTGTCTTTTATGTTTAATGATCTTCAAAATAATTGCAGTTGTTCTAATTACTTGAATGTTGAATGCAACTATAAGAAAAAAAAAACCATTGTATTTTGACATCATATTGTCTACTTTGAAGACCTGAAACCCTAAGCGTAGGTTTTAGAAGAAGGTTAACTTCAATTTCATTATCATCTAAAAGTTGCAAGTATTTTTTGTTCTTTATGGCAAGCTAGAGTAGACCATGTGTACTGGTACAACCAAATAATGCCCCTATTTTTTAACGTTTTGCGATAATCCAGTCAGCAAAGAGGTATTATGGGGCATTTTTCATAAATGGATGTAGTGGGATAATGCCCCATAATGCCTAAAGCAATCATTACCCAATTTTTTTCTTTCAAATTAAAACTAATAATATTTTATTAATTAAATAAAAATTATATAAATAATAAAACGCAAACACATAATACTACTCGTCCTAATTTTCATATTCACTTTCGCCATCCTCGTCATCTTCGTCGTCCTCGACATCTTCGTCGTCCTCGTCATCCGATTCTTCCTCACCCTCGTTTGTAATATGCCGAACCGACCACGCGTGTTCAACTAAATCAACTGCTAACGCATTATGTGCGGCTTCAGACTGCATTTCATGTGCATTCTTCACTCTGTCTTCCATTGTTGCTTGGGGATATTCCTGAACGTCTTGCGGTACATAGTTCTGGCATATTGCTCTTCATTCTTCTTCCAAAATCATATTATGCATGATTATACAAGCGTACATAGCATCTCTCATTTTTTTCTTTGCTCCATGCACGACAAGGATTTCTCAAATAAAGTCACTGTTGTTGAAGAACCCCAAAGCATCTCTCATTATCTTTCCGCGAAGACTCTTGAACTTTTTTAAAGTAAGCTCTTTTTTCATCGTACAGGTCCCTAAACGTCTTCACGACAATCGAATACTTAGGATAAATTCCATCGCACAAATAGTACCCGTGCGGGTAGTAGTTTCTGTTTGCATAAAAAGATACTTTCGCAGCTCTACCAGAAATATAGTCCTCTACCAATGGAGATTGCTCGAAAACGTTTATATCATTGCATGACCTTGCCACACCAAAGTAAGCCGACCAAACCCAAAGGTCCTGTGAGGCAACCGCTTGAAGAATAACATATGATCCGTCTTGGTCACCTTGTGTGTGTTGATCTCGCCATACGGTCGGACAATGATACAACTGCCAATGACGACAATCCAAGCTCCCGAACATGCCCGGTAAACCATGGAGATTAGAATGGACCTCGTAAATTTGTTGAAGGTCGTACCATTTGGGCTTTCTCAGATAACACGCACCGTACAAATTTATAATACCTTTAACACACATATATAACTTTAAGCAAACTAAAAAGAATATGAATGCATGTAATGTTTATAGTATAGTAATGTACCTTGACAAAAATGCTCCAAGGTATCTCGCGTTGTTTTCTCGGCCATTTTTAAATATTCGTCGTTGATATCCGTCGTGTTTCCGTACGCAAGGACTCGTAGAGCTGAAGTACACTTTTGAATACCGGTGAATCCAAGTGTCTCTCTCGCATCGGGTTTTTGTTTAAAATAATCAAACTTGTTTTCCAAGTCTTCAGGGATGCGTAAAAATAAACGTTTACTCATCCGGAAACGACGCCTAAAAACTTCGGGGTTTGGGTAAGTAGGCGCTTCATCAAAGTAATCTTTCATCAACCGATTGTTTGCCGCACATCGGTCTCGTTCAATATATTCTCTTGGTAAAATTTCACGTTGAGGCCGGCTACAATGTTTCATATATCAAGCCGCTAGTTCGCACGCACTCGTAATCGCCTCTTGCTCGACCTCCTCATCGGTCGAGTCACTCGCATCCGCTAATTTTTTTTTGTAATAATAATAATTTGCAATGGACGACGAGGAGGTGGGGGAATCCATTTTTTTATATAAAATGGGGTGTAAAAGATTTGATGTTTGATGTTGTAAGTGAAGGTTTTTGGTTTTGGTTTGTATAAAATGGGTGAAGGTTGGTATATATATAAGGTGAATAAAGGAAAAAAAGTTAATAAAAGAGTCGTTACATTCTGACCGTTGCAACGGTGTCATTGGCCAAAACAATTGATCAAGGCGTGGAAAAAAGAACGCCAAACAATTTAAAAAAAAAAACGCCCAGAGGGCGGTATCGGGTTGTGTGGGGGCGTTTTTTTGGAAAAAACACCAAAAAACTCCACTAGGGTGGTCTGAGTGTATTGTTTCTTATCTCCCTTTTTTATTTGCACTTAATGATTCTGTTTTGTATCATATTATTTGCCTATAGTTTCTAAGGAACATGGTGTGGTGGTAAGATCCTCTCTGTATTAAAGTATTAAAGGTGAAGGGTTCTTAACTTGCAAGGTGAATGAATTGGTGACTAAAATGAGTAGATTCGAGGGTAGGTTAGTTTGCCTTTCAAAAATAATGTCTATTAACAATGTTCATATTATGGTTTTTTTTTTTCGGAATGCCATGTTGCAAATTTCAACTCTCAATTGCCGGTTTTTTTGTGTTGAATGTTCAATTGTCGGTGTTGCTAAATACTTTATTTGAAGTTTATAGTTTTGTTTACTATAGGCTTGAAAAATAGTATTCATATTAAAAGGGTAAAATGGGCTTAATAATCCAAATTAAGTGATTTATATTTGCTAAATACTTTATGTGAAGCTTATATTATTAAACTTAGTATTTTAACTTATTTTTAAGGGTAAATTGCCATTTTAGTCCCTGAGGTTTGGTTTAAATTGTCACTTTAGTCCAAATAGGTTTTTTTTTTCTCCTCTGGGTCCCTGAATTTTCCAATTTTTTGTCATTTTGATCACGTTGTCTAACTCAGTCCAAAAACCTGGTTAATGCCAAAAATACCCCTAGTTATAACCAGGATTTTAGACTGAGTTAGGCAATGTAATCAAAATGGGAAGTAATAGGAAAAGTCAGGGACTCAGAGGAGAAAAAAAACTATTTGGAGTAAAGTAACAATTTGAATCAAAACTCAGAGATTAAAGTGACAATTTACTCTTATTTTTACTTAGGGGGTAAGTTTAAATATTTCAAGGGGGCAATATTAAAATTTGATGAGAGTCGTTGTCAATAATTCATGAGTATCGATTGTGAATCAATCATATATACATCACTAGGTTATAACCCCGTGTATTACACAAGGTTGAATAAATAAATTTTATATACTAAATAATAAAACAATATATCTTTAAAAACCTCATTTATTGTACATGTTGAATAAATATAATTTTATATATTAAATAATAAAAAGTTATATCTATAAGAACCATATTGTACGGGTTGAATAAATGTAATTTTATATACCAAATAAAAAAAGTTATATCTTTAAAACCACGTATATTACACGAATTGAATAAATGTAATATTGTTTACCAAATAATAAAATAATACATCTTTAAAAAATCTCATTTATTACACGGGTTTAATAAATGTAATTTTATATACCAAATAATAATAAAAAATACATTTTAAAAAATATGCACATTACACGGTTTGAATAAATGTAATTTTCTGTACTAAATAATAAAAAATATATATCCTTAAAAAAAACCCGTGTATTGTACGAATTTAATAAATCTAATTTTATATATCAAATAATAAAAAGTTATATTTTAAAAAACCTCATGTATTACATGGGTCGAGTAAATGTAATTTTGTATAGTAAAAATAAAAGTATTTAATATATTAATACAAAGTTTGGGGTTCGTGATAAAAATAGATTATTCTGTTGTTGCAAAATTTGTTAACGAAGTCTCAATAAATTTAACCCTTAATTTAAAGCTTCGTAAATGTATAAATGATAAATAATATTATTTAAATTTATTTTAAGTTTCGTAAAATCTATTTGATACCAAACTTAAAAAAATGTTCAAATATAATTAATTTAAATAAATAATATTATAAATGAGATGGAGATTAAAGTAAATAATAATTATCCATATGATATTAAACTAATAAATATTTAGTAGGAGAGTAATCTATAATGTAAAATATTAAATTAAATAATATTTAGTAGAAGAGTTATCTATAATTAATTAGATAATATTTAACTAAAATAATAATTATCTATAAGAGATGGCCTAATATGATGACAAGTGTCTCCAAAGTGGTTTCTTTTATTATATAATATAGATTTATAAAAATTCCATGTGGTGTGGGCTACTCCAGAGAGGCAATGGGTCTGCCCCTGCGTAGGAGGACATGTAGCCAACCTAACTTTTTTTAACAGCGACTTTATTTTGCTACTACACTCCTAAAATTGAAGAGCCACGTTATCCTACTCGATTGAAAACCCAAATCACCCTACTACTAGGCCACAAGTAGTGGATTATGTAGCCAACCTAACTGTCCTGGCAATGCATTTTTTTTAGTTTTTTAATATGTGATTCTATTAAATGTTTAGTATATAACAAATTAAAAGAAAAAAATAAATATCATATACGATACTAATACGACGACTAGCCAAGCTACTCGACAACATGAACCTTTAGTTGTTTAACTTTGCTTTTGGTAACTTCATGTATCACACTCTCCGACTTGAACATTAGCGACTCAATTGTTATGCCTATTTTTAGTTTTTTTTTAATATGTGATTCTATTAAATGTTTAGTATATAACAAATAAAAAGGAAAAAATAAATACCATATACGATACTAATACGACAACTAGCCAAGCTACTCGACAACATGAACCTTTAGTTGTTTAACTTTGCTTTTGGTAACTTCATGTATCGCACTCTCTGACTTGAACATTAGTGACTCAATTGTTTCAAAGGGTTTGATCCTAAGGATTTATTGAAGATCGAAAAACTTTAGTGGAACCAGCGAGACAACCACACTTTTCTTTCTCTAAGGCCCTGTACTCTGAGAACCTTACGACATTGGTATGTCTCCTTTACACATTTAGTTTTCGGTGGCAAAAGTGTAATGCCTCAAAGCTCGAATTTTTAACTCACGGGTATGTTCTTGTGTTATGGCATGAAATAAATTAACTAAGTTATTTAACTTGGTTAGAATATAAGCTAAGGGAATGAAGTTTTTGACAAATGTGATCAATTTGTAAACTGTTAATTTTCCTTATTTGTTTTGATTTTGTATGTCTCTAAGATATGTTGTGCAAGCATAATGACATATAGACATTTATTATATAAATCAAACGTTTAAAGGGCTTGTAAATTTTGATCATATGTGTTAGGTTTTAAATTGAGGTTTTAGTATGATTAATTGGGGTCCTGAGTTGAATACTAACTCAACGACTGTATTTCTCTGCAACGGTTCTTGGTTTAAAACTAAAATGAGTATTAACTCTTGATCAGGCTTATCTAATGCTTTTAATAAATGATTACTCGGCTAAGTGGGAGAATGTTAGATTAAATATATTTAAGAGTAAAATGCACGGATAGTCTCTGTGGTTTGGCTTACTAGGTACACTTTTACATGTTTTCCATTATATACATACAGAACTGATCAACATCATAACATTATATGCTTAAATGATATGATTCACACCATGTGTTTAATTGAGGTTAAGAAGTGAAAAAGTGGTGTTATTGTATAGTAGGTGGACTTATTAGTAAGGAGAATACTAGAAACATATTGTATTAGCTATTCTTGAATGTTGTAAATTATAGAGTCATGGAAAATACTAGTATGTATAGAATTGATCATATGTGTATGTATGTAACTAAGTGATAATGTGGTTGTATGTGTCCGTCATCATGAGTATGAAATGCATATAGTGTTGTGCTTATGATATAGCATGCCAAGATAAGCATATATTCCTAAATTGGAAGTTTGTATGCTTGACAGTTGACCTTCTGAAAAGTTAACAAATATGAGAATAACATAGTCAGACTTCCTAACATGATTGCATGAATAAGGGAAATCATGTGATGCATGTTAGACCATTTATGCGTTATATATGATTATAAGTGGAATTGTGTGGATTTGGGAGGATGCGATTGTTAATGTAGGTCTTGTGTATGTTTGTAATTGACTAATGAAAGTCAAAGCAACCTAAGTGTTGGAAATGAATATCAATGTGAATAAGCGTGTATGTTAACCATGTTGTAAACATAATGACATGAAAGAATATGTATCATGTTAAGATGGATCGAAGCATGGAAGGCTAACGGATCAAGAGGAGGCAAGGAAGCTAGCATGGACATGGCAGGCTCAAGGTAAGTGATTCTCAAATTCAATTTCTTATTATGCAATGAAGTCTTATATGCAAGAGGAAGGGGAATCATGAAAGGATGGATAAATAATGGCAGTACTAAGGTATAGTCGTAAGGGTTATTTGTAGATTAACTATGATTGAACACGCTTGGTAGGAGCAAACGGGTTAAAATCTAGAAAGTAGCGTAATAGGACATAGGAGTTGGATGTTGGGGTATGGGAATTAAAGTTGGAATGATTTGAGGGCTTGGAATAACAATATATTAAGCTTAAGTGTCACGGCCCCCGTCCCGGTTTTACCCGGTCCAGGAGCCGCGGGGCAGAAATCCATGGTATTTAATATGTTCGTAGCGGAATGTTTAACAGGATCTTTTAAAAACTTGAAAATACCCAATTTATTTTATTTCACAAATTTGGGGATAACATCCATAATTTACAATAAAGGTGATTTCACTGGGAAATCCCTGTTTTTACAAAAACATGTTTCTTTATTTTATTGAGCCACTTCCTCAAGCTTGTTGTGCTACATGGCACTTTTTTCCTGGATCACAGCAGATCACCTGAAACATGTTTTAAAAAAAGTTTTATCAGCAGGGAAATACTGGCGAGTCACTCAAGTTGCACAAAATGACACATTGTTATAATATACAGTATTAAGGGTAATTACATTGTTTCTATCAACCAATTACCCCAAATCGGTATTTGTCACTCGACTATATCTGTGACTATGGTCAGATTACCCATTGGCTAACTCGTTGTCCAATGGTGACAGGTAGCAAGTAATGTATACAAAACCCCACATACCGGCAGTAATTGAAGACCACAAAGACTTAATCCCTGTAATTATAACTTTGAAAACAAGTAGAGTTTTAAGAAAATAATTTGATAAAAAGAGAATAACTCACATTGCAAGTTTAAATGGGCAGCGCTTAGCCTACTGATTTTACCCTGGTTAACCTAATTCAAATAACAATGCACACGAAAACTAGGTCAGTAACTTAATACAACTTTTACGACAACTCACGAGATCGAAACCCTCACGACGAATGTGTGACAACCGGTGATTTACGACTCATAATTAAGTGATTAACAGGTGATTAACGCGATAATAAATAATGTTTACGACGGAAATTAACTTAATTAGGCCCTTGGAGAGCCCAGGAACGTTTATTTGATTATACAGTGCGCGTGTGGTGATTTACGGGAAATCTGCTGAACATGACGCGACAACGAACTGATACCGTACAAAATACGGACAACGTCGATAAATACGGACTTTCCACGAATATTTTACGCTAAATTTAGCTCCGTAATTAATTTTTGTGACTACAGTCGAACCCGGATTGAAAAACGGATTAAAGACGGCAACGATACAATTTTTCGTGATTATTACCGTGATCGATGAACGGGCGTGCAAACAATGACTACCGACCGTATTTTTGTGTATTTTAATTTTTGACGTTAAAACGGAGTTCAGGATTTGACAACGGGTCTCGTAGGAATTACGGGCCACTTTCACACGAGATGGGCTTGTGGGTCCTGGGCCCAAGCCCAAAACCCACAAGCCTAAACCTGCATATAATATACTACAAGACTTTCTTGTGAATCTTACCAAGATCTCAATAGATCTTATAAAATCTTGCCAAAAATCTAAACAATCTACACAAAATATTTTGTCTCTAAAGATTAGAACATAAGGACTTATAGGTAACAAATTGTTATATGATCCATCAAATAATACCCACTATACATTTTTATAAAAGGGGCATTGTGCAGACATTCTATACACTCAAACAAAAAAAAGGGTCAAATACTCTCTCATCTTCTACCCTCTCCCTCACTCTCGATCTACTGAATACACACAAAGATCACAAATCATGAACCTTCATCTCATTCATCTTCTCAAAACACCATCTACCTCACCTCCCCTTTCCCTCTCGACCTGCTGGAGCCACCACCCCCCTCTTCTCCAACGAGCAGAAACCGGTGACCAGCATGGCGGCGCGTGACGGCGCGTAGCAACGTCGGGTGGACCCCTCTCACCCTCTCGTCTCTCTCGATTCTGGCGGCTGACGTAGACGACGTGGTTGTGCGGCTCACGACGGCAAAACAAGATCAGAGATGAGAGAAAGAGAGACGGGATCTGGGTTCGGTTCGATTATGTTCTGGTTAGACTCCGGACGTGAACAAGAACGGCGGTGGTTACCACTCGTCTTTCCGGCGACGATTACCGGAGACGGCAGCGGCACTCTCTTCTCCGTACGAATTTCAACTGTAAGGCCCTCGTCTCCTGTTATTTTGCTTTCCTTTCTTCATTTCTGAAAGTCGATTGAAGATGATTACGATACGGGTTGTCTCGTTCAAGAAGTCTGATTATGTTTGGCTCAGGTTTGGTGCGGTACACATGTAGATCAGGTCCTAGTTTTATTTAAGTGTTTCGAGTCACCGGGCCAGATTTGCACTCTGTGTCGACTCTGTCAAAGCGAGTCGACTCGGTCAACAGGTCAGCGGCTCAGTCACCGGGTCGGACGGTTCGGTTACGGGTATGGGTTTGGCTTCGGGTCAACTGTGGTTCCAGTTCGGGTCAAGGTAGTTCAGGTTCCCGGTTCGGACTCGGTCAAACCGAGTCAACTCGGTCAAGGTCAGCCGGTCAACTCAGTTGATCCGGTCAACTCAGTCAACTCACTCGACATTCCGGCGTGAAGACTTGGTAATGATTAACGACGCGTTAAATATTTGTTATTTATATGAATTTTATCGTACGTGACAAACGAGCTCGAACCAACACGATTATAGTTTACGTTTTTATGAAATATTGGCGAATTTGATATATTGTTGATTATTGTTGAATCTTTGAAAATATAACGACAACTCGTGTTGTCGGGGCGTCCAAAAACATAGGAAACTCTGCCCGTTTTTCGAGAAAACCCGTAAAAGTAAAGCATGTTTTACTGAAAAGCGACTTTTACATAAATGTGTATACCACTTTCGACGACGCTTTATCACATACGAAAACAACAATTCTTTTATAAAATAAATATATTTTATATATTTATTTCAAGCATCAAACAACTCGTATTCGTTTTACAAAATAAATATAGTTTACATATTTATTTCGAATACCATACAACGCGAATTCTTTTATAAAATAAATATATTTTATATATTTATTTCAAGCGCCAAACAACTTATATTATTTCAAGAAATAAATATAACTGTCGTATTTATTTCAAACGACATCAACACGAAAACGCTATTAAATAAATATAAGTTGTTATATTTATTTCAAACGCCTAAACGGCATACGATATATAATACGAGTTTATTATACATTCTTTTCATAAAACATTCGTTACATACGCGTACGACCTCTCGAAACGATAAACACTATCCTATCGATATATTTATATTTTGTGTAAATATTTATATATTCGAATTTCTCGAAAACTAAGTACTTTCTAGACTTAGTAAACGAAACTTAACACATATAACTTAATTATTTTATTAAGTTAACAATATATCAACGGATCGTTCGGCTAACGATTCGGTAGAGCTCGGTGACACGTAGATTAGTTACCGCATTATTTCGAAACTTATTAGATATTCCGTGTTAGGAATATCGTAGAATGCACGCTAGCAAGTCAATTCTTGGAAACGACATCACGAAGTCGTAATTAGATAGCTTTGCACAGGAATATTCAGGTGAGTTCATAACCCCACTTTTTACTGTTTTACATTTTTGTAAATGTTTTCGGGGTGGAAAGACATGCACGTTTTGCAAAAACGTATAAAGTTTTGAACAAACGCAAAACTCCTATTTCTAAATCATATTACGAAGGGATTTCGAGGAACACAAATGATTTACAAAAGGTTTATACTAAACATACCGGTTTTCAAACAAACGTATCTTTCGGAATATGCATACCCACAAATTCTAGTTTTCTAAACTACGGGTAAATACAAAAAGCACTCTCGGTGAGAACGAGTACCAAGTATGATGCAAATGCTTATTTTTGAAATGTGAATGATTTTCGGTCAGGGTGACCAGGGATTTTTGGTCAGGGTGACCAGGGATTGGGTCGGGGCGACCAGGGATTTTTATACATGGTATGATTAGCGTAAGGAGGGTTACTACTTAGATCATGTGAGTGGGTAGGCGGGAACTGGAGGCCATTAATCCTCATTGTAGGACCGAGGGACGTAAGCGGTAGATCTATCTGGGTGTAGCGAGCCTAGCCCCAGCCCCAACAGTACGGACCTCGGGGTGACTTTGTGCCCAACGCAAAATCCGCTAGGTTTGAGTCTTCCTACTTGCACTTCACACATATCAATGGCCTTGCAAACCATTGGTGATCTCTTTTTCCTTATTTGCTACATACCAGGGACATATATACTTACGAAACCACTTGTTCATACAAATTAAATACCATGTTTTATACAAAATTCAAAGCACAGGATTATGTGGGTATGGAGTCAAAGTCAGGGTGGGCATTGACGGTTTTACGAACATTACAAATACATGGTTTTTATGAACATACTGTGTTACAAACACAACGTTTCCATATAACTTGGCAAGAAAATGATTTTTAAATTCGTTTTCTCAATACTATTTCAAAAACCGGTTACTCCAAAGATTTATTTCAAATCTTTCACAACTCAAAAGATTTATTTCAAATCTTTTACAAACAAACTATGAACTCGCTCAACTTTATGTTGACTTTTTCGCATGTTCTTTCTCAGGTTGCATTTCTAAGACACGGCACGGTTGGAATAGGAGGACCATCGAGAATTCGAGTACTTAGCATACGTTCAGTTTCTAGAAGTCTTTGCTTATTTGCTTCCGCTGTGCAATGAAGATACCAGTCCAGTCACGCCAGCTCTGATAATTTCGGGGTGTGACAGATTGGTATCAGAGCTGTAGGTTACAGCGAATTAGGTTCCTGTTGTGATACCTAGGCTCTAACCTCACTTTCCTCTGGGAACTTAGACTATTATGACTTTGAATACATACAGAACGCCTAGTACTCGAATATGGTCTCCAACCGTTGCCGAAAAACAAACAGTCAAAATTTTGTTTTCAAACATACGCTATAGTGGTGTTTTATACACGGTACGCAAAACAATTACATACAGTACACAACACTCTGAGAGTTTAGGGAACATGCATTTAAGACTTTCAGAAAAGGGAATTCAGTCGGGTGGCTGGATCTGGTCTGAGAGACTAGGAGATTCAGTCTGAGAGGCTGGGAGGATAGTCTAGTGGGACTAGGAGATTCAGTCTGAGAGGCTGGGAGGATAGTCTAGTGGGACTAGGGAGTCAGTCTGGGAGGCTGGGAAAATTGTCTAGTGGGACTAGGGAGTCAGTCTGAGAGGCTGGGAGGCTAGTGGGACTAGGAGGACTAATTGATTGCTTATTGGTTATTTGTGCATGTGTGTGTTTATTAAAGGTCATCACGTAGGAACCGCGAATATTAACTCGGGCACACATTATTATCCATATTTTCTGTGATATTTTAACTTCCCGAGCAGGCAGCCTACGCATAACAAAACGAGCGCACAAGAATACATGCAACTCAATCTTTACGTCAACGGATGTCGGGGTACATCACCTTCTACGCGGCACACAACGCTAGTGCACAAGTATACGTGAAACTTAAGCTGTACATCATCGGAGGTTGAAGTACGACACATACGACTATCGAGGCGAGGCCTTTGAGAAGGAACGATGACGCAAATTTAACGACGACGCTAGATTCCTGTCAGCAGGAGAACTAACAATCAGGAAACGATAACTTGTCACGCGATCCTGCAACGACACGAATCACGCCAGGAAGAAGACGATTGTCTCCGCATTCCCCCCCCCTACCTAACTAATGACGAATACGCTATGTTCGACATTCCATGGTAATGTCACCTAACAATTGGTCGTCACACGAAACCCCAGGTAAAGTCCTCAAATTTCTTTTATTGAAATTTCGACTCTCACACTTACTGAGTAGATTTTCGTATCTCTACTCCTCTTAATGATCATTGTATCACGATCATTTCTTTACAAGTTACATACATGGTTTTTCGTTGTAACCATGCCTAAAGTTTTCTTGTCGATACGTATATTTATTGTCGGATTGCGCTAAAACCAAGTTTAATTGTTTGAACTTGTCCATCACACATATTCATTTCAGAGCATCAAATGATGTATTGGGAGCATCATATTCCAAATTCGTTTTAACAAGTGTTTCATTTGTTCCGAGTCGAAGTAAACTTGTTTGGCATTCGACTCCATTAAATTGTTTGTTGATTTCGACACCTTGTGGTGGTATTTTCACTTATTTGAACTTTGCGCTAAACTCGTTTACATATCTTATGCACGGATCTAATTATTTATTTATTGATTTAGATTAAATCCGCTTTGATTTATCACATTACAACAGTCTTAATACAATCGTGTGTTAAGACAGTGGTACACAAACTTACTTCTATATTCCGGTGTACCTATTAACGGCTCTTTCATTATCGATCGAATGTTTTGCAAAATTCATTGCTTCTTCATCTTCGATCGAAAACATTATTTCTTTAATGTTCCATTTCCAATTGAAAATTCTATGATGTCATTTGAAACAAACTTTCAGATTCACTTTATTACGCTTTCATTTGACTTCAAACACGGTGGATTTGTTTAATCACCGCTATTATTGAATTATTTAAATCACTACGACACCTTGTGCTGTCAGTACAAACTTGTAGCTTGGGCTAATCATGATTGAGCGTTTCATGCAAAACACAGGTGATACTTGTTCGATCACCTCTATTATTGAATTGTTTCATTCATTGTGACATGTAACACCCCGAAAATATGAAAGCTTATATTAAAATAATAGAGTATAAATAACGAGAATTTACTAATTAGGAATTTTAACCTAGTTAGTTATTTTCTTTGAAATGGTTCATAAAATGGTTAAAAGCTAACAAACTATATGTTTAATATAAGTAGAGGGGCCTTAGTTGTAAAAGATTGAAACTATAATATTGTTTTAATAAAAATTAAATCAAAACCCCATTTTTGATTATCCTGGTCGCACATCAAAGAGCAGGGGCGACACCCCCTTTATCACAAAACCTAAAATTACTAGAACTCTCAAATTGAAGGTTTAATCTTGCCTCAAATCAAAATCCGAGCACAGATTATTGATCCTCATCACAAGAGGATTCCAAGGTATGTAAAATTTAAGGAAAACTCTGAAATTGAAATTCTCATGAATTGGGGATAATCTGAAATTAAGCTTGCATGTATGTGTTATGATGATTAAGGAACAACTATAGTGTTTAGGGACAAACCCTAGATCAAAATAAGTTGAAATCATAAGAGATTTTGGGTGAATCCATAATCACCATAGTAGGTGATTAGTGGGTCATGTGTATTTAGATGAACACTAGAAAGTTGATTGTTAATCTAGTGTAATTTAGCAATCTGGAAGTAATTTCAGCAATTAGAAGCTAATATTCATGTAGATTGGTTGATTTATATGAAAATAGGGTTAAATGGTGAACTAAAGATGTGATGATTAATCATGTAAAAATCTGCTTATAAAGTGTTTGTTGAAATGCCTCTATGAAGGCTTTAAAAACTGAAATTTTGAGTTAAACGCATAATCATGATGTTCGGTGTATTATGCGAATTATGATGTGAAGAGAGTTCTAAACATGCCTTGAATTGAACTCTATAGGACAAGATACCGGAACGTCGAGTGGACAAGCCGGTGGTGACTCACGGTTGAAGGGCGTACGCTAAGGTATGTAACTTGACCCGTTACATTTAATAGATATGATGATTCTAAGGTGTAATTGAATCCTTGAATAAGAGTCGTTTGAATTAAGCGATGAAATTGTGTGATTGATTGATTGATTAAATTCGTTTGACACTCGTTGGTAGTCGTCATGGAGGGGAATCCCGTAGACGAGCCAAACGGGTCAATTAAGCAAATAAAAACTTGATTAAGGTTTTCGGAATATGATGAATTGCTTTTGATATGGCTTGACATATAACATGCTAAAAATTTCTAGAATTTAATATGGTAGATGTTAGAAAAGTAAATTTCAAGAATTGGATTTGAGTGAAATAATCAAAACAAACAAGACAGGAGATTTCCAGGTACCACCGTAAATTACGGTAGTACCGTAATTTACGGTGAAGTATATATATGTTACGGTGTAGATCTACTGATTTACGGTGATCAATACAATCCAAGTCTCACCGTAAATTACGGTGATACCGTAATTTACGGTGGACAACAAGATAAGCTTTATATTTTGGTTTTCGAAATTGATGTTAAATCCTTGGAACTTTATAATATAATAACATCAAAACTAACATTTTCAATGGTTTAAAATCGTAGGTAAATTGGTGGTTCATACGGGTGGCGATCAAGCGTTTAACGAGGAACCGAACACTCCATTTTGAAGCTTCCGCTATGTGTTAAACTTATTAAATACTTGTAATTGGGTTGTAAACAAAATTCTAAATCAACTTTAGTATGTTTAAATTTAGTCATTAGATGACTAAGGTATATGATACATTTTGAAACTTATGTAAAATTTTTTTATCTTTTGCTATAAATTAGTAATTAATTGTATTATAAATTTAAGGGTGTTACAAGTTGGTAATCAGAGCTCAAGGTTGTCAATAAGTGTTCGGTTCAAGCTTGATCGATCGTCCGGTAAGAACTAACTTGTTTTGTTAATAAATTATGTACTATGTATAGAATGAGAAATGAACAATATGCATGAAAAGAGCGTGCAAGCTCATTCAGAAACAAGAAATGCATGAAACAAGAATGATCAAATCAAGTTACGGACTTGATTAAATAGAAACAAGAATGATCAAATCAAGTTACGGACTTGATTGAGTTAAAACAAGAATGATTAAATCAAGTTACAAACTTGATTAAATCAAAACAAGTAAAGCATGTGTTATAAATGGAATGTTTAACAATCTATGTAAACATTTCAGAAATCGAGATGGCTGATGGAGACAATGATAATGCGGTGCCAAGAGTCACCGAACAAGTGAGGGAAGTGATTGCCGAAGAGGTTGGAAAGGCGATCGAAAACAGTTTGTCGGGCTTTATTGATAAAATCCAAAATACAATTTTATCAATAGTAGAAGATAGAATCAAGAAACTAGAAGAAGATTCAAACGTAGCAAAGGAAAAGCGAGGAGGACGAAAGCCTTGTTCATACAAGGAATTCATGGCTTGTAAACCACCGATATATAATGGGGAGGTTGACCCGATAGTGTGCCAGCGATGGCTAAGTGACATCGAAGGGGTATTCGAGAGAACCCACTGTGATGAAGAAGACTACGTAGCTTATGGTACGGGTCAACTAAGGAGTCAAGAGAAAGATTGGTGGGATAACAAAAAGAAGGAGATTGGAAGTGAAGCGGCTAAGGCCATGACTTGGGAGGAGTTTAAGACGCCGTTTCTTAAACACCATAGTCCCAAGGCGGTCGTGAATAAAATCAAGGAAGAGTTCATGCAACTCAGACACAAAGGTGAATCCATAGACAAGATCACAGGGATGTTTATGGATAAGATGAAGTTCTGTGATGAATTGATAACGAATGAAGAGCAAAAGATCTATTATTATCATAACATGCTAAGCGCGGAATATAGAGAGTTCATAACCCCTTCAAAGTACGAGACCCTTACCGAGATTGTCAATGCTGCTCGGGAAAGGGAGATTGAATTGAAAAAGAGCATAGAACGGGGTGAAAGAAGGGCACTAGATGTGAATCCAAGCCCTACCAAGAAAGCAAGAACGAATGAATCCGCAAAGAGATCAGATGCTAAAGGTAGCACATCAGGTTGCAAAATTTGTGGGAAGAATCATAAGGGCGAATGTCGTTACAAGGATAAGCCTTGTCCCATATGCAAGAAAAAGGGACATATGGCTATGTCATGCCCGGAGAAGGTGACGGTTTGTTACAATTGTTATCGAACGGGTCACAAAAAGTCGGAATGCCCGGAACTGGTTGGAAAGAAAGATGGGCAAGAAGCGAAAGATGAAGCCCCGAAAGCAAAGGCAAGATCTTTCCAACTAACTGCCGCAGAAGCGAAGATTGAACCTGACGTGGTCTCAGGTATATTTGCTGTAAATTCAATTCCAGCACACGTGTTATTTGATACGGGTGCGAATAAATCCTTTGTTTCATATGGGTTTATTCGACATCCTTCCTTTATTCTAACAAAATTACCTGTGCCCTTAGAAGTAGAGATAGGTAATAACAAAAGCTTTATTGTTTGTGATGTATGTGAAAATTGTAAACTGAGCATCGACGATGAAGAATATTTGATAAATCTAATCCCAATGTCGATGGGAGAATTCCAAGTAGTCGTGGGGATGGATTGGCTATCTCAATACCATGCAAAGGTCGTGTGTTTTCGCAAAGAGATAAAACTAACATCTCCGAGCGGAAAACACGTCACCATTTATGGTGAAAAACGAGGCAACCCCATAGTATGTTCGATGTTGAAAGCTCACAAGCTCATGAAGCGAGGATGCAAAGCATTCATAATTTATGCAAATGAGACCGAGAAAGAATCACGGAAGATCGAAGAAGTACCGGTAGTACGAGATTATGAAGATGTTTTTCCGGAAGATTTACCGGGGATACCGCCTGAACGGGAAGTAGAGTTCGGAATCGAATTGATTCCGGGCGCGAAACCTGTGGCAAAAGCCCCGTACCGACTTGCACCGTCGGAATTACAAGAGCTGATGTCCCAAATTCAAGATTTGCTTGATAAAGGATTCATTAGGCCGAGTGTGTCTCCTTGGGGCGCACCGGTGTTGTTTGTGAGAAAGAAGGACGGGAGTATGCGCATGTGTATCGATTATCGGGAGTTAAACAAACTCACGGTAAAGAACCGATACCCGCTCCCGAGGATAGACGACTTATTTGACCAACTACAAGGCGCGAGTTGGTTTTCAAAAATTGACCTTAGGTCGGGGTATCACCAACTAAAGGTCAAAGAAGAAGATGTGCCGAAGACGGCTTTTCGCACAAGATACGGACATTACGAATTTCTCGTGATGTCATTTGGGCTAACAAATGCGCCCGCGGCTTTCATGGACCTCATGAACCGGGTTTGCAAGCCAATGTTGGATAAGTCGGTCATCGTGTTTATCGATGATATCTTAGTGTATTCGAAAAGTGAAGCCGAACATGCACGCCACTTACAAGAAGTGTTAGAGACACTTAGACGAGAGAAGCTTTATGCGAAATTTTCCAAATGTGCCTTTTGGTTACGAGAGGTACAATTTCTCGGTCATGTCATAAATGCCGATGGGGTTTTGGTGGATCCGTCAAAAATAGAGGCGGTGTCAAAATGGAATCCCCCGAAGAACCCTTCTGAGATTAGAAGCTTTTTGGGGCTTGCTGGATATTATAGGAGATTCAGTCAAGATTTCTCCAAGATTGCATCGCCGCTAACAAAGTTAACCCAAAAGAAAGCAAAGTTTGTTTGGGGAGTCGATCAAGAAAAAGCGTTTCGGACGCTAAAAGAAAGGCTAACTCAAGCTCCGGTACTGACATTGCCGGACGGAGTCGAAGACATGGTGGTTTATTCGGATGCTTCGTTATCGGGACTCGGATGCGTGCTGATGCAACGGGGCAAGGTAATAGCCTATGCCTCGAGACAATTGAAGATACACGAGAAGAAATACCCCACGCACGATCTTGAGCTGGCAGCGGTAGTATTTGCATTAAAAATATGGAGACATTATTTGTATGGGGTAAAATGCACCATATTCACCGACCACAAGAGCTTGAAATACTTCTTCGATCAGAAGGAGTTAAATATGCGACAAAGGCGATGGTTGGAAACAGTGAAAGACTATGATTGTGAGATACATTATCACCCCGGAAAGGCTAATGTGGTAGCGGACGCTCTGAGCAGAAAAGCGGATTATGTCCCGATACGAGTACGATCAATGCAACTCGTGGTAACCTCGGGTATACTTGAACGTATTCGAGAGGCGCAATTAGAAGCAGTAAAAGAAGAGAATTGGAAGAAGGAAAGAATAATTGGTCAGTTGAAAGACTTGTCGGATGGGAATCACGGGTTAAAGACTCGATCCGGAAGGATATGGGTCCCACATACCTGTGGGGTAAAGGCGCTTCTACTTGATGAAGCTCATAAATCCCGTTATTCAGTTCATCCGGGTGCAACCAAGATGTACAATGATTTAAAACAAAATTATTGGTGGCCCGGAATGAAGAGGGACGTGGCGAAATATGTGGAAAAATGCTTGACATGTTTACAAGTCAAGGCGGAGCACCAGAAACCATATGGTAAACTCCAACCGTTAGAAATTCCGGTTTGGAAGTGGGAACATATTACAATGGACCTGCTAACTAAACTGCCTAAAACGAATCGGGGTTTTGATGCCATATGGGTAGTGGTGGATAGATTGACGAAAAGTGCTCACTTCATTCCGATTCGTGAGACTTACACGTCAGAAAAGATGTCAGAAGTCTATACCAATGAAATCATAGCACGTCATGGAGTGCCGGTGTCCATCGTGTCCGATAGGGATACCCGGTTTACTTCGAACTTCTGGCGTGATTTCCAAGAACAAATGGGGACCAAATTGTTCATAAGCACTGCGTACCATCCTCAAACGGATGGACAAAGTGAAAGAACAATACAAATACTGGGAGACATGCTACGGGCGTGTATAATCGACTTTGGAGGCAGTTGGGATGTTCACCTACCGTTAGTTGAGTTTTCGTATAACAACAGTTACCAATCTAGTATTAAAATGGCACCATACGAATTGCTTTACGGTAGGAAGTGTCGAACCCCGGTTTGTTGGGGTGAAGTGGGTCCACGTGAACTCGCTCATCAAGACATAGTACGAGCCACGAACGAAAAGATCGATAAAGTTCGGGCACACTTGAAAGCGGCTCAAGACAGGCAAAAGGCGTATGTTGATAAAAGGAAAAGACCAATTGAATTTCAAGTCGGTGACATGGTCATGCTAAAAGTGTCCCCATGGAAAGGCGTTATTAGATTTAGAAAGAAGGGGAAGTTAAGCCCAAGGTTTATCGGGCCATTTAAAATTATCGGGAGAGTTGGCAAGGTAGCTTACCGTCTTGAACTACCGGAGGAGTTAAGTGGGATCCATGGCACGTTTCACGTATCTCAATTAAGAAAGTGTCTAGCTGACGAAACGACCTATATTCATTACGATGATATCGAAGTGGATAATAGTCTAAATTATGTGGTGAGACCGGTTGGAATTTTAGACAGAAAGGTCAAACGTTTACGAAATAAACAAATCGAACAAGTCAAAGTCAAATGGGAGCATAGGAAGGGTTCGGACACTACATGGGAGTCCGAAGAGGAGATGCGACGTCTTCACCCTACTTTATTTGGTACGTATTGCGGTTTCGAGGACGAAACCCTTTTTAAGGGGGGTGGACTTGTAACACCCCGAAAATATGAAAGCTTATATTAAAATAATAGAGTATAAATAACGAGAATTTACTAATTAGGAATTTTAACCTAGTTAGTTATTTTCTTTGAAATGGTTCATAAAATGGTTAAAAGCTAACAAACTATATGTTTAAAATAAGTAGAGGGGCCTTAGTTGTAAAAGATTGAAACTATAATATTGTTTTAATAAAAATTAAATCAAAACCCCATTTTTGATTATCCTGGTCGCACATCAAAGAGCAGGGGCGACACCCCCTTTATCACAAAACCTAAAATTACTAGAACTCTCAAATTGAAGGTTTAATCTTGCCTCAAATCAAAATCCGAGCACAGATTATTGATCCTCATCACAAGAGGATTCCAAGGTATGTAAAATTTAAGGAAAACTCTGAAATTGAAATTCTCATGAATTGGGGATAATCTGAAATTAAGCTTGCATGTATGTGTTATGATGATTAAGGAACAACTATAGTGTTTAGGGACAAACCCTAGATCAAAATAAGTTGAAATCATAAGAGATTTTGGGTGAATCCATAATCACCATAGTAGGTGATTAGTGGGTCATGTGTATTTAGATGAACACTAGAAAGTTGATTGTTAATCTAGTGTAATTTAGCAATCTGGAAGTAATTTCAGCAATTAGAAGCTAATATTCATGTAGATTGGTTGATTTATATGAAAATAGGGTTAAATGGTGAACTAAAGATGTGATGATTAATCATGTAAAAATCTGCTTATAAAGTGTTTGTTGAAATGCCTCTATGAAGGCTTTAAAAACTGAAATTTTGAGTTAAACGCATAATCATGATGTTCGGTGTATTATGCGAATTATGATGTGAAGAGAGTTCTAAACATGCCTTGAATTGAACTCTATAGGACAAGATACCGGAACGTCGAGTGGACAAGCCGGTGGTGACTCACGGTTGAAGGGCGTACGCTAAGGTATGTAACTTGACCCATTACATTTAATAGATATGATGATTCTAAGGTGTAATTGAATCCTTGAATAAGAGTCGTTTGAATTAAGCGATGAAATTGTGTGATTGATTGATTGATTAAATTCGTTTGACACTCGTTGGTAGTCGTCATGGAGGGGAATCCCGTAGACGAGCCAAACGGGTCAATTAAGCAAATAAAAACTTGATTAAGGTTTTCGAAATATGATGAATTGCTTTTGATATGGCTTGACATATAACATGCTAAAAATTTCTAGAATTTAATATGGTAGATGTTAGAAAAGTAAATTTCAAGAATTGGATTTGAGTGAAATAATCAAAACAAACAAGACAGGAGATTTCCAGGTACCACCGTAAATTACGGTAGTACCGTAATTTACGGTGAAGTATATATATGTTACGGTGTAGATCTACTGATTTACGGTGATCAATACAATCCAAGTCTCACCGTAAATTACGGTGATACCGTAATTTACGGTGGACAACAAGATAAGCTTTATATTTTGGTTTTCGAAATTGATGTTAAATCCTTGGAACTTTATAATATAATAACATCAAAACTAACATTTTCAATGGTTTAAAATCGTAGGTAAATTGGTGGTTCATACGGGTGGCGATCAAGCGTTTAACGAGGAACCGAACACTCCATTTTGAAGCTTCCGCTATGTGTTAAACTTATTAAATACTTGTAATTGGGTTGTAAACAAAATTCTAAATCAACTTTAGTATGTTTAAATTTAGTCATTAGATGACTAAGGTATATGATACATTTTGAAACTTATGTAAAAAAAATTTATCTTTTGCTATAAATTAGTAATTAATTGTATTATAAATTTAAGGGTGTTACAAGTTGTAACACCCTAGTTACTAATTAACGATTTTGTATGTAAATACCAACGGTTAGATGTGTAGTTAAGACTACACATGCTATAAAAATACGAGTTTATTAAAACTTTTACAAATCTTAAGTTATTCTACATCACGTGGTTGAATTCGTTATTTAAAAATCTACAACGTGACAAAATGCGGAAGCGTGTATCTATATCGTGTTCGGTTCTTCGTTGAGCTTGATTGTCTTCCGGCGTCCAAGGTGTACCTATATTTCATAAACATGAAATTCTTTAGTCATACTGGGCTCAAAACGTGTCTAAACGAATTCGAGAAACAATCGATAACAAACACAAAAGTTTCAACCTGACCACCACCGTAAATTACGGTAAGACCGTAATTTACGGTGGCCCCTGGATGTTAGTTCCCCACCGTAAGACAGGGGGGTTCCACCGTAGCATTTTTCATGTCCACCGTAATTTACGGTGGAACCGTAAATTACGGTGGTACCTGCATTCCAGCTTTCCAATTTTACCGTTTCTGATACGAAAACTTCCGTGTCTTTCAAACCACTTATCCGTTTGACCTACCGTTTCTTCCTACGTGTTTGTAATTTAATTCTCCATCTTATGGAGTTAAAATCCAACAACCTTCATAATAAAAATTTCAGACTTTTAGGTCTTCGGCTTATCGCCCTTTTACCACATTTTGACCCGTTTATGCATTCTATCAAACGAACACATTTGTTTGATTCCTACATCACCTACACTTCTCAATTTGTTATTAACTACCATTTTAGGTTCAAATCTCAAGTTTATTTCACAATTTAAACCCGTTTTCGCTCGTATGCTTATTTTGACCCGTTAAGGGTATTTAAGCACTTTTAGGCTCAAATTCGCTTTCTTTCTATTCTAGCATTGTAACCTATAATTTCTTATCTAGTATCCTTCCATCACAACTAATTGTGTGTTGGATTTAAGGTAGATATCTATGTGTTCCGAATTATACCCCTAGGAATAACATTTTACGGCAAAGACTCATATGGAGTCTTTCGGCCCAAGAAATACATCTTTCACTACTCATACTCGTTCTAAGCTTTTGTTTAATCATAAGACTCGTTTCTAAACAATCTCTAAGGGTTGTTTGATCAATTTAGCCTACAAGGGCGTTTTGGTCGATTGTGGTCCTTCTTTTACAATGAAGGACTCTCACCAAGTATTCGACCAAAATATCACTTTTAACTACAACATAAATATGCGTACCTGGCTCGGATCAACAAATAGACCTGATTTAAACCTCCCTTTTATTATCACATTTTCTATGGCGACGGAAGTATCCGAATCGCTAATTGCTCCTGTTAACACAAGACTTGACAACCACATCAGTCGATACAGTCAAATGGTGTTATCACGCCATTTGACCCGTTTGGCCTATATGACCAAGCATCTTCATAAGTAGCAAAACATGGTTAATAATTACCAATTTGTCCATCCGACCCATTTCGGATTTTTGCCACTAGACCTTTGTTTTTAACTACCATTTACTTTAGTCGGTACTTGACTAAATTTCCATCTCTACTTATTTTCTCGTTATTGGTGGCACCTTAAAGTGATCTTAACGAAAATTCATTAGTTATTAGTCATTACATGACCAATTTACCATTTATCCCTTTTTCCATAACTCATGATTTCTTACCAATTTCTCTCGTTCCGACTCTCATTGAATCGTGTCGGAACATTCTATACCAACTACTTAGTAGCATTTAAATACGATACTTGCAATTATGTAATTTTGTACATAATGTAAAGGGGCGTAAGCTTTACTTACATTGCATCCAAGCCACTTGTTTCTCTTCATACTTGAATTGTTTGACCCGCTTCCTCCCGAAGCTTTACCTAGCTTGTTAAGCCTCAAACTAGCATAACAATTCGCAAAATGGTTAGTTTAGTCATTATTAGTCACGACTATTCCACCTCGCGTGTTTCTATCAAGATTATCATTCACTCTAGTTAACGGTCAGTTTGACTTTTCAAAAGTCAATTGTTCCTTTTTATGTATGAAATGCATAATTTGAGTTCCACGAACACACATAAGCATTTCTTCGACTATTATGTAGTCTTTATTTTTAGGCGACTAATTTAATCATATTTCTCAACATTTAAACATTCACTTAGGCATTTTAACAAACACCTTAAGGGCAGAATTTTACATGTTTATTTATCAAGTCTCTAGCTTATCTCTTAGCCCAAATTTCACATAATTCAACCATCTTACAAAGTGGTTAACTTCTATAATTTCTGAAATCACTTCAAAATTATCAATTTACACTAGATCAACAATCTATTTCCTAGTGTTCATCAAATTTCTCATAACTCACTAATCACCTACAATGGTGATCATAGTTTTCTCTAAAATTTTCACATGATTTCAGCTTGTGTTTGTCTAGGGTTTGTCCCTAAACACTATAGTAGTTCCTAAATCATCATAACATACACATGCAACTAGAATCTCAAATTATTCCCAATTCATGAGAATTTCAAGTTGAAAGATTTCTCAAAATTTTACATACCTTGTAATCCCCTTGTAATGAGGATCGGGAATCTATGCTTAGAATTCGATTTGAACTTGGATTGGACCTTCAATTTGCAAGATTTCTGAAGTTCTAGGGCTTTGAAGGAGTGGGGGTCGCCCCTGCTTGCTCTGATCGACCAGACCCCCAAAATGGGGTGTTTGGTTTAGTTTTTATTTGTTTAGTAAAAATCAAGTTTCGATTTTAACAATATTGGCCCCTCTAATTTGGTTAGTTAATTAAGTAGGGCACAACCTACTTATTTCTAACAATATTCCCCACTTATTAACTAGGTTTAATATTCCTAGTTAACTTTGCGGGTTCAAGAATATTTATGACTAAGTTTATTTCGGGTCCCGTTAACTCGGGCCTTCTTTCACTTTATTTCTTAAAAGCTATTTATTCACTTCAAATAAATATTAGGATTATTAAATAAATTCCTAATATTTGCCAGTTTACTTTTACCACTAACGGTACTTTCCACGTCTTTAGTATTAACGGGGTTTAATTACCAAACCCGTTTTCGGGGTGTTACAAGTCTACCCCCCTTAAAGAGGTTTCGTCCCCGAAACCTTTTCTTACTTAATTTATCGAGTTCCACTCCATGCATTTGCTCTCGATAATCAATTTAGCATTACGTTTTCTGGGTTCGAGTGTAAGTACACTCCTTCCCAATACTTGTCTAAATCATTTTACATGCTTGCGTTTTATGGGTTCGAGTGTAAGTACACTCCTTCCCAATACTTGTCTAAATCATTTTACATGCTTGCGTTTTATGTGTTCGAGTGTAAGTACACTCCTTCCCAATACTTGTCTAAATCATTTTACATGCTTGCGTTTTATGGGTTCGAGTGTAAATACACTCCTTCCCATTACTTGTCTAAATCATTTTACATGCTTGCGTTTTATGGGTTATGACTAAAAGACCATAAAAATTTCGTAAACAGAAATTCTGATAATTATATTCAACTATTTTGAGATTGAACGGGTTGAATAAAGTATAATGCTTGAAGGCGTAAGTAAGCGCAAGCCGGATAACGGTAAGCTTGAGACAAATGAATTTCAAACGTAAAAAGAGTGCTTTGACACCAAATATATATTTTAATAAGACACGAGTAAAAAGAGTGATCTACGGGATCAACATAACCTTTAGGGTTATAAACAAATGAGAGATATATGGACTAAAACGACCCACGGGTCATGATTTGAAAGAAGTCATAAGGACTTCGCCTTAAAGAGGTGAATGTCTAATCAAAAATAGCCCGTAAGGCTAAGTGATAGAACCTACGGGTTAGATGGAATGAAGCGAGGAATTCAGTTAAGAATCCCCGCATAAAAAAAAAAAAAAAAAAAACTAAGACTGTAAAGGATTAAATTATGGACTGTCAATATCCCAGTATGGATGATTGACACAAGTTAAAGAAAAGATCCTAAAACTAAAACTTCGGTTTTAGTAAGAAATAACGTCTTTACAAATATAAATTCTGATAGGAATTTAAATAGTAAGCATGAAAGATACAAGTCTTGACACCGATAGGCGCAAGGTGATATATTCGAAAAGTGATACTTTCAAAAATGAAAGGTCAATACAAATTAAACATGAGGTGACATGATCACGGTTAGGAAATGTAATGTGAAGTAAAATCACATTATAACCAAGCGAGTGATAAAAGTAACTGAACTAATAAGACTAGTTAATGAGACCGGTTAAGGTCACCAATTCAAATCAAGAAATTTGGTTTGCTTGTAAGCGGTAGATTCGGTATAACTTAACCGAATAGATAAATTTGAAAACAAAAGAATTTGTTGCTAAAAGTGAAAGATTTCACTAAAGATATTTAAACGGGTCAAAATAACGGATTCGTAAGGAATTCGACAGTATAGGAAAGCGATGGATATCGCTAAGTTAACTAAAATAGTGGAAATAACGAGATTACGTTATTTTAAGTTGCGTTAAGTCATATGAGATACGTAGACAATTAGTGACCAAAAGGATAGTACCATACTTTCTGGTAATACTAACAATCGGTTAAAATATGTGAAATGCTAAATTGATTATCGAGAGCAAATGCATGGAGTGGAACTCGATAAATTAAGTAAGAAAAGGTTTCGGGGACGAAACCTCTTTAAGGGGGGTAGACTTGTAACACCCCGAAAACGGGTTTGGTAATTAAACCCCGTTAATACTAAAGACGTGGAAAGTACCGTTAGTGGTAAAAGTAAACTGGCAAATATTAGGAATTTATTTAATAATCCTAATATTTATTTGAAGTGAATAAATAGCTTTTAAGAAATAAAGTGAAAGAAGGCCCGAGTTAACGGGACCCGAAATAAACTTAGTCATAAATATTCTTGAACCCGCAAAGTTAACTAGGAATATTAAACCTAGTTAATAAGTGGGGAATATTGTTAGAAATAAGTAGGTTGTGCCCTACTTAATTAACTAACCAAATTAGAGGGGCCAATATTGTTAAAATCGAAACTTGATTTTTACTAAACAAATAAAAACTAAACCAAACACCCCATTTTGGGGGTCTGGTCGATCAGAGCAAGCAGGGGCGACCCCCACTCCTTCAAAGCCCTAGAACTTCAGAAATCTTGCAAATTGAAGGTCCAATCCAAGTTCAAATCGAATTCTAAGCATAGATTCCCGATCCTCATTACAAGGGGATTACAAGGTATGTAAAATTTTGAGAAATCTTTCAACTTGAAATTCTCATGAATTGGGAATAATTTGAGATTCTAGTTGCATGTGTATGTTATGATGATTTAGGAACTACTATAGTGTTTAGGGACAAACCCTAGACAAACACAAGCTGAAATCATGTGAAAATTTTAGAGAAAACTATGATCACCATTGTAGGTGATTAGTGAGTTATGAGAAATTTGATGAACACTAGGAAATAGATTGTTGATCTAGTGTAAATTGATAATTTTGAAGTGATTTCAGAAATTATAGAAGTTAACCACTTTGTAAGATGGTTGAATTATGTGAAATTTGGGCTAAGAGATAAGCTAGAGACTTGATAAATAAACATGTAAAATTCTGCCCTTAAGGTGTTTGTTAAAATGCCTAAGTGAATGTTTAAATGTTGAGAAATATGATTAAATTAGTCGCCTAAAAATAAAGACTACATAATAGTCGAAGAAATGCTTATGTGTGTTCGTGGAACTCAAATTATGCATTTCATACATAAAAAGGAACAGTTGACTTTTGAAAAGTCAAACTGACCGTTAACTAGAGTGAATGATAATCTTGATAGAAACACGCGAGGTGGAATAGTCGTGACTAATAATGACTAAACTAACCATTTTGCGAATTGTTATGCTAGTTTGAGGCTTAACAAGCTAGGTAAAGCTTCGGGAGGAAGCGGGTCAAACAATTCAAGTATGAAGAGAAACAAGTGGCTTGGATGCAATGTAAGTAAAGCTTACGCCCCTTTACATTATGTACAAAATTACATAATTGCAAGTATTGTATTTAAATGCTACTAAGTAGTTGGTATAGAATGTTCCGACACGATTCAATGAGAGTCGGAACGAGAGAAATTGGTAAGAAATCATGAGTTATGGAAAAAGGGATAAATGGTAAATTGGTCATGTAATGACTAATAACTAATGAATTTTCGTTAAGATCACTTTAAGGTGCCACCAATAACGAGAAAATAAGTAGAGATGGAAATTTAGTCAAGTACCGACTAAAGTAAATGGTAGTTAAAAACAAAGGTCTAGTGGCAAAAATCCGAAATGGGTCGGATGGACAAATTGGTAATTATTAACCATGTTTTGCTACTTATGAAGATGCTTGGTCATATAGGCCAAACGGGTCAAATGGCGTGATAACACCATTTGACTGTATCGACTGATGTGGTTGTCAAGTCTTGTGTTAACAGGAGCAATTAGCGATTCGGATACTTCCGTCGCCATAGAAAATGTGATAATAAAAGGGAGGTTTAAATCAGGTCTATTTGTTGATCCGAGCCAGGTACGCATATTTATGTTGTAGTTAAAAGTGATATTTTGGTCGAATACTTGGTGAGAGTCCTTCATTGTAAAAGAAGGACCACAATCGACCAAAACGCCCTTGTAGGCTAAATTGATCAAACAACCCTTAGAGATTGTTTAGAAACGAGTCTTATGATTAAACAAAAGCTTAGAACGAGTATGAGTAGTGAAAGATGTATTTCTTGGGCCGAAAGACTCCATATGAGTCTTTGCCGTAAAATGTTATTCCTAGGGGTATAATTCGGAACACATAGATATCTACCTTAAATCCAACACACAATTAGTTGTGATGGAAGGATACTAGATAAGAAATTATAGGTTACAATGCTAGAATAGAAAGAAAGCGAATTTGAGCCTAAAAGTGCTTAAATACCCTTAACGGGTCAAAATAAGCATACGAGCGAAAACGGGTTTAAATTGTGAAATAAACTTGAGATTTGAACCTAAAATGGTAGTTAATAACAAATTGAGAAGTGTAGGTGATGTAGGAATCAAACAAATGTGTTCGTTTGATAGAATGCATAAACGGGTCAAAATGTGGTAAAAGGGCGATAAGCCGAAGACCTAAAAGTCTGAAATTTTTATTATGAAGGTTGTTGGATTTTAACTCCATAAGATGGAGAATTAAATTACAAACACGTAGGAAGAAACGGTAGGTCAAACGGATAAGTGGTTTGAAAGACACAGAAGTTTTCGTATCAGAAACGGTAAAATTGGAAAGCTGGAATGCAGGTACCACCGTAATTTACGGTTCCACCGTAAATTACGGTGGACATGAAAAATGCTACGGTGGAACCCCCCTGTCTTACGGTGGGGAACTAACATCCAGGGGCCACCGTAAATTACGGTCTTACCGTAATTTACGGTGGTGGTCAGGTTGAAACTTTTGTGTTTGTTATCGATTGTTTCTCGAATTCGTTTAGACACGTTTTGAGCCCAGTATGACTAAAGAATTTCATGTTTATGAAATATAGGTACACCTTGGACGCCGGAAGACGATCAAGCTCAACGAAGAACCGAACACGATATAGATACACGCTTCCGCATTTTGTCACGTTGTAGATTTTTAAATAACGAATTCAACCACGTGATGTAGAATAACTTAAGATTTGTAAAAGTTTTAATAAACTCGTATTTTTATAGCATGTGTAGTCTTAACTACACATCTAACCGTTGGTATTTACATACAAAATCGTTAATTAGTAACTAGGGTGTTACAAGTTCAATTAGGTCAAATCAACATTATGATTAGAACCCGTTTTAACCCATATTTCACGTAATTAATCAATTAAGGCAATTACGCGCTTGATTCGTACTTTCAGCATATAAACATTCACTTAGGCATTTTAACAAACACCTTGTGGGCATATTCTATAAAATCAACAATCAATTTTTCATGACTAGTTATTTACCCAAGTTTTAACATAATTCACAAGTTCTTATGTCTAGCATGCATAACAACACCTAGACTTACTTCATAGAGATCAAAATACACTAGAGTGACAATCAAAATCCTAGTGTTTAACATATTTCTACAAAACCCACTAAACACCCATATTGGTGATTATGAACTTCATCATGATGAGCAACATTCAACAAGCTAATGGCTAGGGTTACCTCCTAGACATGATTTCATTCCAATTTCATCAAAACAACAATCATGCAAGCACAAATTTCGAATCTTATGTGTTCATCCAGAATTTGAGATGGAACCAAATAGTAAAATTTTACATACCTTATGATCCCTTTACTAAGGTGATCACTAATTTGTGCTTGGATTTCGATTTGGGCTTGATTTGCCCTTTCAATTTGATGAATTTCTGAAGTTTAGGGTTGAAGCATGAGAGCCTTTCTTGGCTCTGGTTGAAGTCGCAGGAAACACACACACGTATGTGTGTTTTATGTTTTTAATATTTGATTTAATTAAAAACTATAATTCCTTTGTCCATGTTTAGTCCCTCAACTTTACACAAGTTATTTAAAGGATATCTTAACCATATTTGTTCTATAAATATCAAGACATTATCTAACTAGGTTAATACTCCTAGTTACTTGGTGGGTTCCGGGAGTTATAATCCGTAGTATTTTAAATCCCGTTAACTCGGGCTCTTATAAACTCAATTCCTTAAAACTTTGTTTCGCTTGTATTTAATATTAGGATTTCTTATTAAATCCTAAATATTTACCGGGTTATTTAGGCCAAACGGGTCAAAAGGGTGAAATTATCACCCTTTGACAATATCAACTAATGGGTTGTCAAGTTTCAAGATTCTAGGAAATAAATAGCACATGGATGCTTACATCGCTATCACTTAGTAGCCACTAAGGAAAGGTATTGAAACGGGTCAATATAATGATCCGAGCCAGGTATGTATAATAATACAACTCATCATGTAGAGTTTGGAGTTTTATAACAGTTAGACAAGATTAAAATAAGATATTCGGTTATCTTTTAGGTAAAGCGAATAAATGGAGTTATGATTATGGTGTTTTGGAAACATATTGGTTTCTAAACAAGAATATGGTTAAAAGGTCAGATTTGGGGTCCAAACAAGCACTAATAGTCCTTCATCGTAAAAGAATGACTAAAATTGACTAAAACGCCCTTGTTGGCTAATTTGAATAAACAACCTTTAAAGGTAGTTTTGAAACGAGCTTTATGATCAAATAAATAATTGGAATAAGTGTAAGAAGAGAAAGATGTAAACCTTCGGTCAAATGACTCTATATGAGTCTTTGTCATAAATTAGCAATCAAACGGGAAAAACACGGATTATTTAGGTCACCTCATTAAGTCCACCACAAATATAGTTGTGGTGGAAGATTACTTGATAAGTAATGTCGTATTATAATGTTAGAACCAAATGAAAGCGTGACATGCTCAAATTATGTCTAAATACCCTTAACGGGTCAAAATACGCATATGAGCGTAAACAGGTTTAGGATATGTAAGAAACCCGTGACTTGAACCCAATATGATAGAAATTATGGAAATTATTAATATCATGAAAACAGGGATCAAACAAATAAGTTTGTTTGATAAATACATGAATGAGTTAAAATGGGTAAATCCTAGTTTTAGCCGAAGACTTAAAAGTCTTAAAATTTGTTAAGCCGAATGTCGGATTTTAACTCCATATGATGGAGAATCAAATTACAAACATGTAGGAAGAAACGGTAGGTCAAACGGATAAGCGGTTTGAAAGATACGAAAGATTTCGTGTCAAGTTGCGGCAAATTGGAGAAGCTGAATGCAGGTGCCACCGTAAATTACGGTGTCCACCGTAATTTACGGTGGAGTTGAAAAATGTTACGGTGGATCTCTTCTGATTTACGGTGAAAACAAAACAATACAAGGACCACCGTAAATTACGGTGTCCACCGTAATTTACGGTGGACCCCGTACAAAAATGTATATTTTGATCAGTTTGTTTTCCGGACTCGTTTAAATGCGTTTTAAATACCGTATGACTAAAGCATTTCATGTTTATGAAATGTAGGTACTTTCTGGGATGCCGGAAGACGATCAAGCTCAGCGAAGAACCGAACACGACAAAGATACACGCTTCCGCACATTGCAACGTTGTAGATTTTAATCAACGAATTCGACCATGTTTTGTAGAATAACCTATGATTTATAAAAGTTTTAATAAACCCGTATTTTTATAGCATGCGTAGTCTCAACTACACATCTAATTGTTGGTATTTACATATTAAATAACTAGGGTGTTACAATGATAATAAGTGTACTACGCATGCTATAAAAGTTTTAATAAACCCGTATTTTTATAGCATGCGTAGTACACTTATTATCATTGTAACACCCTAGTTATTTAATATGTAAATACCAACAATTAGATGTGTAGTTGAGACTACGCATGCTATAAAAATACTGGTTTATTAAAACTTTTATAAATCATAGGTTATTCTACAAAACATGGTCGAATTCGTTGATTAAAATCTACAACGTTGCAATGTGCGGAAGCGTGTATCTTTGTCGTGTTCGGTTCTTCGCTGAGCTTGATCGTCTTCCGGCATCCCAGAAAGTACCTACATTTCATAAACATGAAATGCTTTAGTCATACGGTATTTAAAACGCATTTAAACGAGTCCGGAAAACAAACTGATCAAAATATACATTTTTGTACGGGGTCCACCGTAAATTACGGTGGACACCGTAATTTACGGTGGTCCTTGTATTGTTTTGTTTTCACCGTAAATCAGAAGAGATCCACCGTAACATTTTTCAACTCCACCGTAAATTACGGTGGACACCGTAATTTACGGTGGCACCTGCATTCAGCTTCTCCAATTTGCCGCAACTTGACACGAAATCTTTCGTATCTTTCAAACCGCTTATCCGTTTGACCTACCGTTTCTTCCTACATGTTTGTAATTTGATTCTCCATCATATGGAGTTAAAATCCGACATTCGGCTTAACAAATTTTAAGACTTTTAAGTCTTCGGCTAAAACTAGGATTTACCCATTTTAACTCATTCATGTATTTATCAAACAAACTTATTTGTTTGATCCCTGTTTTCATGATATTAATAATTTCCATAATTTCTATCATATTGGGTTCAAGTCACGGGTTTCTTACATATCCTAAACCTGTTTACGCTCATATGCGTATTTTGACCCGTTAAGGGTATTTAGACATAATTTGAGCATGTCACGCTTTCATTTGGTTCTAACATTATAATACGACATTACTTATCAAGTAATCTTCCACCACAACTATATTTGTGGTGGACTTAATGAGGTGACCTAAATAATCCGTGTTTTTCCCGTTTGATTGCTAATTTATGACAAAGACTCATATAGAGTCATTTGACCGAAGGTTTACATCTTTCTCTTCTTACACTTATTCCAATTATTTATTTGATCATAAAGCTCGTTTCAAAACTACCTTTAAAGGTTGTTTATTCAAATTAGCCAACAAGGGCGTTTTAGTCAATTTTAGTCATTCTTTTACGATGAAGGACTATTAGTGCTTGTTTGGACCCCAAATCTGACCTTTTAACCATATTCTTGTTTAGAAACCAATATGTTTCCAAAACACCATAATCATAACTCCATTTATTCGCTTTACCTAAAAGATAACCGAATATCTTATTTTAATCTTGTCTAACTGTTATAAAACTCCAAACTCTACATGATGAGTTGTATTATTATACATACCTGGCTCGGATCATTATATTGACCCGTTTCAATACCTTTCCTTAGTGGCTACTAAGTGATAGCGATGTAAGCATCCATGTGCTATTTATTTCCTAGAATCTTGAAACTTGACAACCCATTAGTTGATATTGTCAAATTGTCAATTTTACCATTTTGCCCTTAATGGTTATTATGATTTAACTCATATGATAACCATTAAAAGCACATGCTTCATTCGTCATAGTATGATCGAATTACCGGTTTAACTCATTTTTAGCCATCACTATGTTTTCTTGTCAAATTTGATTATATTGTTCCGTACGACCACACGACGGAACATCATATCTCAATTAGGTATTTTTCTTTTTTCGTAACTAATACGACGAAATAATATTATAAATATATGACTAGTGTAAGATATACTTACCTTGCATCCGAATTACGCTTTTCCCTTCATACTTGCTTCGTTTGACCCGCTTTCACTCCCAAGCCTCCACCTAGCTCGTTAGGCGTCAAACTATTTTCAATCATTTACAAGGCGGTCAAATTAGTCATAAAAATCACGACTATTCCACCTCGCTTACTTACTATGCCGAAGCTACTATTCGACTTCATGATTAGTTAACTTAGCTTATCAAAAGTTAACTACTTATTGATCACTTGGTTTACACAATTAGGTCAAATCAACATTATGATTAGAACCCGTTTTAACCCATATTTCACGTAATTAATCAATTAAGGCAATTACGCGCTTGATTCGTACTTTCAGCATATAAACATTCACTTAGGCATTTTAACAAACACCTTGTGGGCATATTCTATAAAATCAACAATCAATTTTTCATGACTAGTTATTTACCCAAGTTTTAACATAATTCACAAGTTCTTATGTCTAGCATGCATAACAACACCTAGACTTACTTCATAGAGATCAAAATACACTAGAGTGACAATCAAAATCCTAGTGTTTAACATATTTCTACAAAACCCACTAAACACCCATATTGGTGATTATGAACTTCATCATGATGAGCAACATTCAACAAGCTAATGGCTAGGGTTACCTCCTAGACATGATTTCATTCCAATTTCATCAAAACAACAATCATGCAAGCACAAATTTTGAATCTTATGTGTTCATCCAGAATTTGAGATGGAACCAAATAGTAAAATTTTACATACCTTATGATCCCTTTACTAAGGTGATCACTAATTTGTGCTTGGATTTCGATTTGGGCTTGATTTGCCCTTTCAATTTGATGAATTTCTGAAGTTTAGGGTTGAAGCATGAGAGCCTTTCTTGGCTCTGGTTGAAGTCGCAGGAAACACACACACGTATGTGTGTTTTATGTTTTTAATATTTGATTTAATTAAAAACTATAATTCCTTTGTCCATGTTTAGTCCCTCAACTTTACACAAGTTATTTAAAGGATATCTTAACCATATTTGTTCTATAAATATCAAGACATTATCTAACTAGGTTAATACTCCTAGTTACTTGGTGGGTTCCGGGAGTTATAATCCGTAGTATTTTAAATCCCGTTAACTCGGGCTCTTATAAACTCAATTCCTTAAAACTTTGTTTCGCTTGTATTTAATATTAGGATTTCTTATTAAATCCTAAATATTTACCGGGTTATTTTTACTACTAGCGGTACTTTACCCGTCTTTTAGTATTAACGTGGGTTAATTACCAAACCCGTTTTCGGGGTGTTACAAGTCTACCCCCCTTAAAGAGGTTTCGTCCTCGAAACCTTGCTTACCTAGTTCATTGAATTTCTAAACTCAATGCGTTTGACTTGAGTAATCTCTTAAGCATTACTCATACTTTAACCAATCGTTAGCCTTACCAGAAAAATTATGGTAATGTCTTTTTGGTTACAGAACCTCTACGTATCTCATATGACATAATGTAACTTCGAAATAACGTAGTCTCGTTATTTCCACTAGTTTAGTTAACTTAGCGATATCCATCGCTTTCGTATACCATCAAATTCCTTATGAATCCGTTACTTTGACCCGTTTAAAGGTCTTTTAGTGAAATCTTTCACTTTTAGCAATACTTTCTTTTGTTTTCAGATTTATTTATTTATTCGGTTCAGTCATACCGAACCTACCATTTACAAGCAAACCAAATTTATTTAAATGACCTTGACGAGTCTCACTAATTAGACTTATTAGTCCATTTACTTTTTACCGCTTGCTTGGTTATAATGTGATTCTATTTCACATTACATTTCTTGACCGTGATTGTGTTACGTCATGTTTAATTTATATCAAATTTCATTTTCGAGAATATCACTTTTCGAATATATCGTTTTGCGCCTATCGGTGTCAAGACTTGTATCTTTCATGCCTACTATTTAAATTCCTATCAGAATTTATGTTTGTAAAAACATTATTTCTTACTAAAACCGAAGTTTTAGTTTTAGGATCTTCTCTTTGACTTTTGTCAATTATCCATACCAGGATATTGACAGCCCATAATTTATTCTCATTTGGTTATGTCCCATTACCGGGCTCATTATTCTCTTGCATTTAACGCTGCCTTTGTCTGTCTAGTGCTCATTTGTGCCATTCGGCGTTATATTGTATTCAACATGTTTAACCTATTAATGTGAAATCCATTACTTATAAACAATCAACTTTATTCTTTATTCAACTCATTCGACTTCGAATAGTTGAACATATTTACTCCAAATTTCTATATACGAGATTTTATAGTCATAACTCGTAATCCAAGTTACTTTGATTTTTCAACCTGCGTTCACGTCTCAAGGTTTACGCATGTGTTTAATTCTTACCCATCCACCGGGTGTTTTTACCGATTAGATCGTCCTAGTTATTGTCTTAACTACACATCTAATCGTTGGTATTTCTTATCTCAAGGTTCTACTATTGACGAAACGACCTATATTCAATAAGTGTTCGGTTCAAGCTTGATCGATCGTCCGGTAAGAATTAACTTGTTTTGTTAATAAATTATGTACTACGTATAAAATGAGAAATGGACAATATGCATGAAAAGAGTGTGTAAGCTCACTCAAAAAGCAAGAAATGCATGAAACATGAACTATCAAATCAAGTTACGGACTTGATTAAATAGAAACATGAATGATCAAATCAAGTTATGGACTTGATTAAATAGAAACATGAATGATCAAATCAAGTTATGGACTTGATTAAATAGAAACATGAATGATCAAATCAAGTTATGGACTTGATTGGATAGAATCAAGAATTATTAAATCAAGTTACGAACTTGATTGAGTTAAAACAAGAAAGATTAAATCAAGTTACGAACTTGATTAAATCAAAACAAGTAAAGCATGTGTTATAAATAGAATGTTTAACAATCTATGTAAACATTTCAGAAATCGAGATGGCTGATGGAGACAATGATAATGCGGTGCCAAGAGTCACCGAACAAGTGAGGGAAGTGATTGCCGAAGAGGTTGGAAAGGCGATCGAAAACAGTTTGTCGGGCTTTATTGATAAAATCCAAGACACGATTTTATCAATAGTAGAAGATAGAATCAAGAAACTGGAAGATGATTCAAATGTAGTAAAGGAAAAGCGTGGAGGACGAAAGCCTTGTTCATACAAGGAATTCATGGCTTGTAAACCACCAGTATACAATGGGGAGGTTGACCCAATAGTGTGCCAACGATGGCTAAGTGACATCGAAGGGGTATTCGAGAGAACCCATTGTGACGAAGAAGACTACGTAGCCTTTGGTACGGGTCAACTAAGGAATCAAGCGAAAGATTGGTGGGACAACAAAAAGAAGGAGATTGGAAGTGAAGCGGCTAAGGCCATGTCTTAGGAGGAGTTTAAGACGCCGTTTCTTAAACACCATAGCCCCAAAGCGGTCATAAACAAGATCAAGGAAGAGTTCATGCAACTCAGACACAAAGGTGAATCCATAGACAAGATCACGGGAATGTTTATGGACAAGATGAAGTTCTGTGATGATTTGATAACGAACGAGGAGCAAAAGGTCTAGTATTATCATAATATGCTAAGTGCGGAATATAGAGAGTTCATAACCCCTTCAAAGTACGAGACCCTTACCGAGATTGTTAACGCTGCTCGGGAAAGGGAGATTGAATTGAAGAAGAGTATAGAACGGGGCGAACGAAGGGCACAAGATGTGAATCCAAGCCCTGCCAAGAAAGCAAGAACGAGTGAATCCGTAAAGAAATCCGACGCTAGAGGTAGTACATCAGGTTGCAAAATTTGTGGGAAGAATCATAAGGGCGAATGTCGTTACAAAGATAAGCCATGTCCCATATGCAAGAAAAAGGGACATATGGCTATGTCATGCCCGGAGAAAGTGACGGTTTGTTACAACTGTTATCGAACGGGTCACAAGAAGTCAGAATGCCCGGAACTGGTTGGAAAGAAGGATGGGCAAGAACCGAAAGGTGAAGCCCCGAAAGCAAAGGCAAGATCTTTCCAACTAACTGCTGCAGAAGCGAAAATTAAACCTGACGTGGTCTCAGGTATATTTGCTGTAAATTCAATTCCCGCACAGGTATATTCACCGACCACGACAAGATGTGAATCCAAGCCCTGCCAAGAAAGCAAGAACGAGTGAATCCGCAAAGAAATCCGACGCTAGAGGTAGTACATCAGGTTGCAAAATTTGTGGGAAGAATCATAAGGGCGAATGTCGTTACAAAGATAAGCCATGTCCCATATGCAAGAAAAAGGGACATATGGCTATGTCATGCCCGAAGAAAGTGACGGTTTGTTACAACTGTTATCGAACGGGTCACAAGAAGTCAGAATGCCCGGAACTGGTTGGAAAGAAGGATGGGCAAGAACCGAAAGGTGAAGCCCCGAAAGCAAAGGCAAGATCTTTCCAACTAACTGCTGCAGAAGCGAAAATTGAACCTGACGTGGTCTCAGGTATATTTGCTGTAAATTCAATTCCCGCACACGTACCGAACACTTATTGTAACACCCTAGTTATTTAATATGTAAATACCAACGATTAGATGTGTAGTTAAGACTACACATGCTATAAAAATACGGGTTTATTAAAACTTTTATAAATCATAGGTTATTCTACAAAACATGGTCGAATTCGTTGATTAAAATCTACAACGTTGCAATGTGCGGAAGCGTGTATCTTTGTCGTGTTCGGTTCTTCGCTGAGCTTGATCGTCTCCCGGCATCCCAGAAAGTACCTACATTTCATAAATATGAAATGCTTTAGTCATACGGTATTTAAAACGCATTTAAACGAGTCCGGAAAACAAACTGATCAAAATATACATTTTTGTACGGGGTCCACCGTAAATTACGGTGGACACCGTAATTTACGGTGGTCCTTGTTTTGACTTGTTTTCACCGTAAATCAGAAGAGATCCACCGTAGCATTTCTCAACTCCACCGTAAATTACGGTGGACACCGTAATTTACGGTGGCACCTGCATTCAGCTTCTCCATTTTGCCGCAACTTGACACGAAATCTTTCGTATCTTTCAAACCGCTTATCCGTTTGACCTACCGTTTCTTCCTACATGTTTGTAATTTGATTCTCCATCATATGGAGTTAAAATCCGACATCCGGCTTGATAAAATTCAAGACTTTTAAGTCTTCGGCTTATTACTCTTTTACCAAAATTTGACCCGTTCGTGATTTTATCAAACATACAAGTTTGTTTGACCCTTATTTCTCATAAACCTATTAAATTCAAGGATATCTAACATATTGGGTTCCAATTATAGAATTATATACATTCTTTAGCCCATTTTCACCCATATGCTTATTTGACCCGTTTGAGGTATTCAAGCATATTTTAGCACCATTTGCTTTCATTCATTTCAAAATATATATATATCCATATTTCTTAACAAAGGATCTTCCACCACAACTATATTTGTGGTGGATTCGATGTGATGATTTATGTGTACCAGAATTTACCCTTCAAATAGTTATTTTACGGCAAAGACTCAAATAGAGCCATTTGACTAACGTTTTACATCTTTCAACTTCTATACTCTTCCTAAGTAATTATTTAATTGAAAAACTCATTTCCAAACAACCTTTAAGGGTTGTTTGTTCAATTTGGCCTACAAGGGCGTTTTGGTCAATCTTAGTCCTTCATTTACGACGAAGGACAATTAGTGCTTGTTTGAACCCCAAAGTCCGACCTTTTAACCATATTCTTGTTTAGAAACCAATATGTTTCTAAACACCATAATCATAACTCAAATTATTCGCTTTACCTAAAAGATAACCGAATGGCTTATTTTAACTTTGTCTAACTGTCATAAAACTCCAAATTCTACATGATGAGTTGTATTACTATACGTACCTGGCTCGGATCAATATATTGACCCGTTTCAATACCTTTCCTTAGTAGCTATGTAAGCATCCATGTGCTATTTATTTCCTAAATTCATGCAACTTGACAACCCATTAGTCAATATTGTCAAAGGGTGATAATTTCACCTTTTGACCCGTTTGGTCTATATGACCAATTACCATTGTCAAATTGTCAAAATTACCATTTTGCCCTTAATGGTTATTATAATTTAACTTATATGATAACCATTAAAAGTACATGCTTCATTCGTCATAATATGATCGAATTACCGGTTTAACTCATTTTTAGCCATCATTATGTTTTCTTGTCATATTTGATTATCTTGTTCCGTACGACCACATGTCGAAACATCATATCTCAATTAGGTATTTTTCTTTATTCGTAACCAATACGACGAAAGAATATTATAAATAAATAACTAGTGTAAGATATACTTACCTTGCATCCCGAATACGCTTTTCCTTTATGCTTGCTTCGTTTGACCCGCTTCCTTTCCAAGCCTCCACCTAGCTTGTCAAGCGTCAAACTATCATCATAATTCGTAAGACGGTTATATTAGTCATCATTAATTATGACTATTCCATCTTACATATTTTCTATCACAAATACTATTCGATCTTATTAATGGTCGGTTTGACTACTAAAAGTCAAACGCCCCTTAGCATATAAATGCACATTCAAGTTCTATCTATCAATTAGTAGCTAACATGATCTTATACACTTAGTTACATGAACATGGCTACCAATTTCATCATAACATTCAAACCCATTTCAATCATGTATGAACAAGTTCCCAAATCACTTAATTTGTTTGAGTGCCTTGTTTCTATTATCAAATATGATGATTTTAAACATAAACTTATCATCATCTTTACTATTACATAAAAACTCACTTCCTAGTTTACTTGTTAATCACATACAAGGGATATTACTTCAAGTTCTTCATGATTTCATCATATCTAACAAAACCCACTTCTAGTTACTTATGAACTCTTAACAAAATCTCTAATTTGTTCAAGTAGTTCATTCATATGAATTAGTGTGATGTTTATAAACACCATTAGAACATCAATTTCATCAATTCTACCAAAACCCACTTAGCTCATAATAGGGTAATTATCAAATCCCTAGTTTGACAACAATTTATCAAGATTTCTACTAGGGTTTGTTCCTAAACCAAGATATAATCACAATGTCACTCATAGATTCAACATTCATTCCAAAATTTCGATTATGATTGTTCATCATAATCTCAAAGTATCACCAAAACTGAAAATTCGACATACCTTGTGATCCCCTCGACTAGGTGATCATTAATATGTGTTCATGCATCCGATTCGGGTTAAATTTGACCTTCAATTTGCTGGATCTTGTTGAGTTAGGGGTTTTGGCTCCTGGGAGCCTTTTCTTGGTCGACCAGAACACGCACCACACACACTTGTGTGTGTGTTGTGTTATTTTATTTGGTTTAATTAAAACCATTTTCAGGTTATCCCATTTTGGTCCCTCATGTTTGGTTAGTTAATTTAGTAGGGCATAACCTACTTATTTCTAACATTATTCCCCACTTACTAACTAGGTTAAGCATTCCTAGTTAACTTAATGGGTTTGGGAAATCATAACCCGTTTTATTTTAAGTCCCGTTAACTCGGGCTTCTTATAACATTGTTTTCTCCAGCATTTATTAAATTTTATAACTAATATTAGGATTGTTCGTCTAAGTCCTAATATTCACCAGGTAAATTTTACCACTAACGCTATTTTACCCGTTCATTATTATTAACGTGGTTTAATTACCAAACCCGTTTTCGGGGTGTTACAAGTCTACCCCCCTTAAAGAGGTTTCGTCCTCGAAACCTTTTCTTACATAATTCATTTAGTTTAACTCAATGCATCTGTTCCGAGAATCTTTAAAAACATTACTTATACTTTAACCAATTATTGGTATTACCAGAGAAGTATGGTAATATCCTTTTTGGTTAATAATCATCTACGTATCTTATATGACACAATGCAACTTGAAATAACGTAATCTCGTTATTTCTACTAGTTTAATTAATTTAGCCATATTCATCGCCTTCCTATACTATCGAATTCTTTATGAATCCGTGACTTTGACCCGTTTAAAGGTCTTTAGTGAAATCTTTCACTTTTCGCAACGATTTCTTTTGTTTTCAATTTTTATTTATTCGGTTCATTTATACCGAATCCACCGCTTACAAGCGAACCAAATTTATTTAAATGACCTTGACGTGTCTCACTAATTAGACTTATTAGTCCAGTTACTTTTACCGCTTGCTTGGTTATAATGTGATTCTACTTTACATTACATTTCTTGACCGTGATTGTGTTACATCATGTTTAATTTAAATCAAAATTTCATTTTCGAAAATATCACTTTTCGAATATATTGTCTTGCGCCTGTCAGTGTCAAGACTTGTATCTTTCATGCTTACTATTCAATTTTCCTATCAGGATTCTCATACGTAAAAACGTTATTTCTTACTAAAACCAAGGTTTTAGTTTAGGATCTTCTCTTTATCTTTCGTAAATTTTTTTTCGTAACAGGACATTGACAGTCTGTAATTTATTCTTTTACAGTCTTAGTTTTATGCGGGGATTTTCAACTGGTTCTCTCGCTTTGTTAAGTAACCCGTAGGTTCTTTCACGTAGCCTCGTAGGCTATTTCCTTAGGTATTCACCCCCTTTTTACTGAAAACACTAAGGTTTATTTCCTTTTTCTTTTCGTGACCCAAAGGTCATTCTGGTCCCGTAGACCTTAACACTGTGTTTAACCCCGTAGGTTATGATGATCCCGTAAATCATCTTTTATTTGTATCTACATTCAAATGTATATATATATTCATATATAGCTTCAAAGCATGTCTTGCTATGTTTAAATCGTATATTTTCGCTTATGAGCTTTAGTTGACCTTGACCGTAGTCTAAGGCTTCATTTGTTTATTTCCGGCGAAATTTTCTGACTTTGTCCTTACGTTTGACGTTTTACAAAAACGACCCGTTAAGGGACATATTCGCATTTTCCGGGTTCGAGTGTAAGTACACTACCTCCCAATGCTTGTCTAAATCATTTTACCTTCTTGCGTTTTCTGGGTTCGAGTGTAAGTACACTCCCTCCCAATACTTGTTTAACATGCTTGCGTTTTCTGGGTTCGAGTGCAAGTACACTCCCTCCCAATACTTGTTTAACATGCTTGCGTTTTCTGGGTTCGAGTGCAAGTACACTCTCTCCCATTGCTTGTCTAAATTAGTAATTAATTGTCAATAAGTGTTCGGTTCAAGCTTGATCGATCGTCCGGTAAGAATTAACTTGTGTTGTTAATAAATTATGTACTACGTATAAAATGAGAAATGGACAGTATGCATGAAAAGAGTGTGTAAGCTCATTCAAAAACATGAATGATCAAATCAAGTTACGGACTTGATTAAATAGAAACATGAATGATCAAATCAAGTTACGGACTTGATTAAATAGAAACATGAATGATCAAATCAAGTTACGGACTTGATTAAATAGAAACATGAATGATCAAATCAAGTTGCGGACTTGATTTAATAGAAACATGAATGATCAAATCAAGTTGCGGACTTGATTAAATAGAAACATGAATGATTAAATCAAGTTACGAACTTGATTGAGTTAAAACAAGAATGATTAAATCAAGTTACGAACTTGATTAAATCAAAACAAGTAAAGCAGGTGTTATAAATGGAATGTTTAACAATCTATGTAAACATTTCAGAAATCGAGATGGCTGATGGAGACAATAATAATGCGGTGCCAAGAGTCACCGAACAAGTGAGGGAAGTGATTGCCGAAGAGGTTGGAAAGGCGATCGAAAACAGTTTGTCGGGCTTTATTGATAAAATCCAAAACACGGTTTTATCAATAGTAGAAGATAGAATCAAGAAACTGGAAGATGATTCAAATGTAACAAAGGAAAAGCGTGGAGGACGAAAGCCTTGTTCATACAAGGAATTCATGGCTTGTAAGCCACCAACATATAATGGGGAGGTTGACCCAATAGTGTGCCAACGATGGCTAAGTGACATTGAAGGGGTATTCGAGAGAACCCATTGTGACGAAGAAGACTACGTAGCCTTTGGTACGGGTCAACTAAGGAATCAAGCGAAAGATTGGTGGGACAACAAGAAGAAGGAGATTGGAAGTGAAGCGGCTAAGGCCATGTCTTGGGAGGAGTTTAAGACGCCGTTTCTTAAACACCATAGCCCCAAAGCGGTCATAAACAAGATCAAAGAAGAGTTCATGCAACTCAGACACAAAGGTGAATCCATAGACAAGATCACGGGAATGTTTATGGACAAGATGAAGTTCTGTGATGATTTGATAACGAATGAAGAGCAAAAGGTCTATTATTATCATAATATGCTAAGCGCGGAGTATAGAGAATTCATAACCCCTTCAAAGTATGAGACCCTTACCGAGATTGTCAATGCTGCTCGGGAAAGGGAGATTGAATTGAAGAAGAGTATTGAACGGGGTGAACGAAGGGCACAAGATGTGAGTCCAAGCCCTGCCAAGAAAGCAAGAACGAATGAATCCGCAAAGAAATCAGATGCTAAAGGTAGTACATCAGGTTGCAAAATTTGTGGGAAGAATCATAAGGGCGAATATCGTTACAAGGATAAGCCATGTCCCATATGCAAGAAAAAAGGACATATGGCTATGTCATGCCCGGAGAAGGTGACGGTTTGTTACAATTGTTATCGAACGGGTCACAAAAAGTCGGAATGCCCGGAACTGGTTGGAAAGAAAGATGGGCAAGAATCGAAAGATGAAGCCCCGAAAGCAAAGGCAAGATCTTTCCAACTAACTGCCGCAGAAGCGAAGATTGAACCTGATGTGGTCTCAGGTATATTTGCTGTAAATTCAATTCCCGCACACGTGTTATTTGATACGGGCACGAATAAATCCTTTGTTTCATATGGGTTTATTCGACATCCTTCATTTATTTTAACGAAATTACCTGTGCCTTTAGAAGTAGAGATAGGTAATAACAAAAGCTTTATTGTTTGTGATGTATGTGAAAATTGCAAACTGAGCATCGACGATGAAGAATATTTGATAAATCTAATCCCGATGTCGATGGGAGAATTCCAAGTAGTCGTGGGGATGGATTGGCTATCTCAATACCATGCAAAGGTCGTGTGTTTTCGCAAAGAGATAAAACTAACATCTCCGAGCGGAAAACACATCACCATCTATGGCGAAAAACGAGGCAACCCCATAGTATGTTCGATGTTGAAAGCTCACAAGCTCATGAAGCGAGGATGCAAGGCATTCATTATTTATGCAAATGAGACCGAGAAAGAATCACGGAAGATTGGAGATGTACCGATAGTACGGGATTATGAAGATGTTTTTCCGGAAGATTTACCGGGGATACCGCCTGAACGGGAAGTAGAGTTCGGGATCGAGTTGATTCCGGGCGCGAAACCTGTGGCAAAAGCCCCGTACCGACTTGCACCGTCGGAATTACAAGAGCTGATGTCCCAAATTCAAGATTTGCTTGATAAAGGATTCATAAGGCCGAGTGTGTCTCCTTGGGGCGCACCGGTGTTGTTTGTGAGAAAGAAGGACGGGAGTATGCGCATGTGTATCGATTATCGGGAGTTAAACAAACTCACGGTAAAGAACCGATACCCGCTCCCGAGGATAGACGACTTATTTGACCAACTACAAGGCGCAAGTTGGTTTTCAAAAATTGACCTTAGGTCGGGGTATCACCAACTAAAGGTCAAAGAAGAAGATGTGCCGAAGACGGCTTTTCGCACAAGATACGGACATTACGAATTTCTCGTGATGTCATTTGGGCTAACAAATGCGCCCGCGGCATTCATGGACCTCATGAACCGGATTTGCAAGCCAATGTTGGATAAGTCGGTCATCGTGTTTATCGATGATATCTTGGTGTATTCGAAAAGCGAAGCCGAGCACGCACGCCACTTGCAAGAAGTGTTAGAGACACTTAGACGAGAGAAGCTTTATGCAAAATTTTCTAAATGTGCCTTTTGGTTACGAGAGGTACAATTTCTCGGTCATGTCATAAGTGCCGATGGAGTTTTGGTGGATCCGTCAAAGATAGAGGCGGTGTCAAAATGGAATCCCCCGAAGAACCCTTCTGAAATTAGAAGCTTTTTGGGGCTTGCTGGATATTATAGGAGATTCATTCAAGATTTCTCCAAGATTGCATCGCCGCTAACAAAGCTAACCCAAAAGAAAGCAAAGTTTGTTTGGGGAGTCGATCAAGAAAAAGCGTTCCGGACGCTAAAAGAAAGGCTAACTCAAGCTCCGGTACTGACCTTGCCGGACGGAGTCGAAGACATGGTGGTCTATTCGGATGCTTCGTTATCGGGGCTCGGTTGCGTGTTGATGCAACGGGGCAAGGTAATAGCCTATGCCTCGAGACAATTGAAGATGCATGAGAAGAAATACCCCACGCACGATCTCGAATTGGCAGCGGTAGTGTTTGCATTAAAAATATGGAGACATTACTTGTATGGGGTAAAGTGCACCATATTCACCGATCACAAAAGTTTGAAATACTTCTTCGATCAGAAGGAGTTGAATATGCGGCAAAGGCGATGGTTAGAGACGGTGAAGGACTACGACTGTGAGATACATTATCACCCCGGAAAAGCAAACGTGGTAGCGGACGCACTAAGTCGAAAAGCGGACTATGTCCCAATACGAGTGAGGTCAATGCAACTCGTGGTGACCTCGGGTATACTTGAACGAATTCGAGAAGCGCAGTTAGAAGCAGTGAATGAAGAAAATTGGAAGAAAGAAAGAATAATTGGACAATTGAAAGATTTGACGGATGGGAATCATGGGTTGAAGACTCGATCCGGAAGGATATGGGTCCCACATACCTGTGGAGTAAAGGCGCTTCTACTTGATGAAGCTCATAAATCCCGTTATTCAATTCATCCGGGTGCGACCAAGATGTACAATGATTTGAAACCAAATTATTGGTGGCCCGGAATGAAGAGGGATGTGGCGAAGTATGTGGAAAAATGCTTGACATGCTTACAAGTCAAGGCGGAGCATCAGAAACCCTATGGCAAACTCCAACCGTTAGAAATTCCGGTTTGGAAATGGGAACATATTACAATGGACCTGTTAACCAAGTTGCCTAAGACGAATCGTGGTTTTGATGCAATATGGGTAGTGGTGGATAGATTGACGAAAAGTGCTCACTTCATTCCGATTCGTGAGACTTATCCGTCAGAAAAGATGTCAGAAGTCTATACCAATGAAATCATAGCACGTCATGGAGTGCCGGTGTCCATTGTGTCTGATAGGGATACCCGGTTTACTTCGAATTTCTGGCGTGATTTCCAAGAACAAATGGGGACCAAGTTGTACATTAGCACTGCGTACCATCCCCAAACGGATGGACAAAGTGAAAGAACGATACAAATATTGGGAGATATGCTACGGGCGTGTATAATCGACTTTGGAGGCAGTTGGGATGTTCACCTACCGTTAGTCGAGTTTTCGTACAACAACAGTTACCAATCTAGTATTAAAATGGCACCATACGAACTGCTTTACGGTAGGAAGTGTCGAACCCCGGTTTGTTGGGGCGAAGTGGGTCCACGTGAACTTGCCCACCAAGACATAGTACGAGCCACGAACGAAAAGATCGATAAAGTTCGGGCACACTTGAAAGCGGCTCAAGACAGACAAAAGGCGTATGTTGACAAAAGGAAAAGGCCAATTGAATTTCAAGTCGGTGACATGGTCATGCTAAAAGTGTCCCCATGGAAAGGTGTTATTAGATTTAGAAAGAAGGGGAAGTTAAGCCCAAGGTTTATCGGGCCATTTAAAATCATCGGAAGAGTTGGCAAGGTAGCTTACCGTCTTGAACTACCGGAGGAGCTGAGTGGGATCCATGGCACGTTTCATGTATCGCAATTAAGAAAGTGCCTAGCAGACGAAACGACATATATCCATTACGACGATATCGAAGTGGATAATAGTCTAAATTATGTGGTGAGACCGGTTGAAATTTTAGACAGAAAGGTCAAACGTTTACGAAATAAACAAATTGACCAAGTCAAAGTCAAATGGGAGCATAGGAAAGGTTCGGACACTACATGGGAGTCCGAAGAGGAGATGCGACGTCTTCACCCTACGTTATTTGGTACGTACTTTGGTTTCGGGGACGAAACCCTTTTAAGGGGGATGGACTTGTAACATCCCGAAAATATAAAACATTATATCAGAATTATAAAGCCTAAATAAATGGGAGTTTACTAACTAAGAGTTTTAACCTAGTTAGTTAAAACTAGTCTAGAAATAGCTTATAACTTGATTAAAAGCTACCAAACTATATGTTGAACAAAGTTGAGGGACCATAGTTGTTTAAATTGAAAACTTAACTAATTAGAACAAATAAAAATAAACCAAACACCTCAATTAGAGGTGTTGGTCGATCAGAGAGAAGCAAGGGGCGACACCCCCAACCCAAGAACCCTAATCTCACAAATCTCTTAAATTGAAGATGAAATTCTGATCCAAAACGAAATCCGAGTTTAGATTATCGATCCTCATCACAAGAGGATCATAAGGTATGTAAAAATTCGTGTTAAATCCTTGTTTGAAATTCTCATGATTTTGGAAATCTGAAATTAGATGCTTGCATGTTTGTTACTTGGTTAGATTGAAGTTGAATAGGTGTTTAGAAGTACAACCTAGTTAACTATTTGAGAAATCATGCCCAAATTCATAGAATTCTATGAATCCATGGAAGCTAGGTTATGGGTTTTATAAGATGATGATGAACACTAGGATTTGAATGATAATTCTAGCATAAATTTTATCATAGGAGGTAATTTCTGTGATATTGATGTTAAAATATGTGCAAGGTTACTAATTAAAGTGAAATTTGAGGTTTAAAGTTCAAGTCATGAACTTGGAAATGATGGCAGGAAAATCTGACCCGTTAGGTGTTTGTAGAAATGCCTAAGTGAGGATTTTTGATGTTAAATTTGATGAGAACGCAGATTTGATCATGTTTCACAATGATATGAATATGGTCATGGAAAGAGTTCTAAACAAGTTGTAAAACTGAATTTTCTAGGCAAAGAGTCCGGATCATCAAGCGGACAAGCCGGAGGGAATTCACGGGGGAAAGGCGTGCTCTAAAGGTACGAAATTGTCGTTTCCTTACGTTATGTATTATTTGATAGATTTACGTTGTAGTTTGAAAACATGGTAAACAAGATGAATCAATCCATTACGGAAGTGACTATTCGTCTTAATTTAGTGAGACGGGTCAAAACAATTGTTTGAAATTGAGGTTTGAATTACATGGTTTGATGATTAACTCTTGGTGTCTAAACGGGTCGAACAATCTAACAAGGCATGATTAAATCTTTGAATTATGATTGAAAGATCTTTGATGATTCGTTATTATATAACATTTAAGTAATATGATGTTTTAAAGTTTCGGTATCATAGATGAATCGAAATTCGAGAGTTGAAATCTTGGTGTAATGAACAAACAAATAAAACAGGAAATTCCCAGGTGATACCGTAAATTACGGTGTTACCGTAATTTACGGTAGGTGCCAGAAAGTTTACGGTGAGGATCTACTGGTTTACGGTGGAACCAGGAATTTTCAGATGTCACCGTAAATTACGGTAATACCGTAATTTACGGTGGAGACAGGAAATTTTATATCTTTATGTTATTTAAACTAATGTGTAATATACGTTTAACCTTATTTCCCAAAGTCAAAACTAATGTTCTAATGGTTTTGACCCTAGGTGGCTAGATGGACCTTTCGGATGGTGGTCAAGCAGCGTCAAGAACCGAACACGATAAATGAAGCTTCCGCTATATTTTTAAAACTTTTGTAGTCCTTGTGTAGGGGTTGTAAACACATGTTTTGAATAGTTTTCAAATGTTCCAACTAAGTTATTAGTGATTAAGTTAGATGGAAATTATGAACTTTAACATGAAAGACAACTTTTGTAATTACCATTTTATTTGAAATGGTACAAATTATTATAAATATCATGGGTTTAAATTTAGGGTGTTACAAGTTGTGTGACACCTTGTGGCGTCGGTATAACTTGCAGCTTGTGCTGATCACGATCAAGCGTTTCATGCAAACTATTACTTTTGAGCTTGTTGATTCTAAGTACATCTAGTGGATGTTATTGCTTCTAGAACTCATTTACATATTGTGAACGTTCATATGGAATTCGATTGGTCGAAGTTCCTGTTCATTGTTGGATCCCTGTTAACTTAGTCACATTAGTGACTGTACCTATACGTCACGTTTCCTTTGACATCGATTTGCTGAAACACATCTCTTCTAAACTGTTGGGTTCTTATTGATGAGAAATGTCCTTGGATTCACATGATTCGAATAAGTCTTGTTTCGATTACACTGTCATTCACTTTGTTATTATTCGGACTTACCTGCGACCAACACAATTCTGAGGAGATAACATAGTCTAAATTTCGAGGACGAAATTTTTGTAACAGGGGGAGAATGTGAAAACCGGTGATTTACAACTCATAATTAAGTGATTAACAGGTGATTAACGCGATAATAAATAATGTTTACGACGCAAATTAACTTAATTAGGCCCTTGGAGAGCCCAGGAACGTTTATTTGATTATACAGTGCGCGTGTGGTGATTTACGGGAAATCTGCTGAACATGACGCGACAACGAACTGATACCGTACAAAATACGGACAACGTCGATAAATACGGACATTCCACGAATATTTTATGCTAAATTTAGCTCCGTAATTAATTTTTGTGACTACAGTCGAACCCGGATTGAAAAACGGATTAAAGACGGCAACGATACAATTTTTCGTGATTATTACCGTGATCGACGAACGGGCGTGCAAACAACGACTACCGACCGTATTTTTGTGTATTTTAATTTTTGACGTTAAAACGGAGTTCAGGATTTGACAACGGGTCTCGTAGGAATTACGGGCCACTTTCACACGAGATGGGCTTGTGGGCCCTAGGCCCAAGCCCAAAACCCACAAGCCTAAACCTGCATATAATATACTACAAGACTTTCTTGTGAATCTTACCAAGATCTCTATAGATCTTATAAAATCTTGCCAAAAATCTAAACAAATTTACACAAAATATTTTGTCTCTAAAGATTAGAACATAAGGACTTATGGGTAACAAATTGTTATATGATCCATCAAATAATACCCACTATACATTTTTATAAAAGGAGCATTGTGCAGACATTCTATACACTCAAACAAAAAAAAGGGTCAAATACTCTCTCATCTTCTACCCTCTCCCTCACTCTCGATCTACTGAATACACACAAAGATCACAAATCATGAACCGTCATCTCATTCATCTTCTCAAAACACCATCTACCTCACCTCCCCTTTCCCTCTCGACCTGCTGGAGCCACCACCCCCCTCTTCTCCAACGAGCAGAAACCGGTGACCAGCATGGCGGCGCGTGACGGCGCGTAGCAACGTCGGGTGGACCCCTCTCACCCTCTCGTCTCTCTCGATTCCGGCGGCTGACGCAGACGACGTGGTTGTGCGGCTTACGACGGCAAAACAAGATCAGAGATGAGAGAAAGAGAGACGGGATCTGGGTTCGGTTCGATTATGTTCTGGTTAGACTCCGGACGTGAACAAGAACGGCGGTGGTTACCACTCGTCTTTCCGGCGACGATTACCGGAGACGGCAACGGCACTCTCTTCTCCGTACGAATTTCAACTGTAAGGCCCCCGTCTCCTGTTATTTTGCTTTCCTTTCTTCATTTCTGAAAGTCGATTGAAGATGATTACGATACGGGTTGTTTCGTTCAAGAAGTCTGATTATGTTTGGCTCAGGTTTGGTGCGGTACACATGTAGATCAGGTCCGAGTTTTATTTAAGTGTTTCGAGTCACCGGGTCAGATTTGCACTCTGTGTCGACTCTGTCAAAGCGAGTCGACTCGGTCAACAGGTCAGCGGCTCAGTCACCGGGTCGGACGGTTCGGTTACGGGTATGGGTTTGGCTTCGGGTCAACTGTGGTTCCAGTTCGGGTCTAGGTAGTTCAGGTTCCCGGTTCGGACTCGGTCAAACCGAGTCAACTCGGTCAAGGTCAGCCGGTCAACTCAGTTGACCCGGTCAACTCAGTCAACTCACTCGACATTCCGGCGTGAAGACTTGGTAATGATTAATGACGCGTTAAATATTTGTTATTTATATGAATTTTATCGTACGTGACAAACGAGCTCGAACCAACACGATTATAGTTTACGTTTTTATGAAATATTGGCGAATTTGATATATTGTTGATTATTGTTGAATCTTTGAAAATATAACGACAACTCGTGTTGTCGGGGCGTCCAAAAATAGAGGAAACTCTGCCCGTTTTTCGAGAAAACCTGTAAAAGTAAAGCATGTTTTACTGAAAAGCGACTTTTACATAAATGTGTATACCACTTTCGACGACGCTTTATCACATACGAAAACGACAATTTTTTTATAAAATAAATATATTTTATATATTTATTTCAAGCGTCAAACAACTCGTATTCGTTTTACAAAATAAATATAGTTTACATATTTATTTCGAATACCATACAACGCGAATTCTTTTATAAAATAAATATATTTTATATATTTATTTCAAGCGCCAAACAACTTATATTATTTCAAGAAATAAATATAACTGTCGTATTTATTTCAAACGACATCAACACGAAAACGCTATTAAATAAATATAAGTTGTTATATTTATTTCAAACGCCTAAACGGCATACGATATATAATACGAGTTTATTATACATTCTTTTCATAAAACATTCGTTACATACGCGTACGACCTCTCGAAACGATAAACACTATCCTATCGATATATTTATATTTTGTGTAAATATTTATATATTCGAATTTCTCGAAAACTAAGTACTTTCTAGACTTAGTAAACGAAACTTAACATGTATAACTTAATTATTTTATTAAGTTAACAATATATCAACGGATCGTTCGGCTAACGATTCGGTAGAGCTCGGTGACACGTAGATTAGTTACCGCATTATTTCGAAACTTATTAGATATTCCGTGTTAGGAATATCGTAGAATGCACGCTAGCAAGTCAAGTCTTGGAAACGACATCACGAAGTCGTAATTAGCTAGCTTTGCACAGGAATATTCAGGTGAGTTCATAACCCCACTTTTTACTGTTTTACATTTTTGTAAATGTTTTCGGGGTGGAAAGACATGCACGTTATGCAAAAACATATAAAGTTTTGAACAAACGCAAAACTCGTATTTCTAAATCATATTACGAAGGGATTTCGAGGAACACAAATGATTTACGAAAGGTTTATACTAAACATACCGGCTTTCAAACAAACGTATCTTTCGGAATATGCATACCCACAAATTCTAGTTTTCTAAACTACGGGTAAATACAAAAAGCACTCTTGGTGAGAACGAGTACCAAGTATGATGCAAATGCTTATTTTTGAAATGTGAATGATTTTCGGTCAGGGTGACCAGGGATTTTCGGTCAGGGTGACCAGGGATTGGGTCGGGGCGACCAGGGATTTTTATACATGGTATGATTAGCGTAAGGAGGGTTACTACTTAGATCATGTGAGTGGGTAGGCGGGAACTGGAGGCCATTAATCCTCATTGTAGGACCGAGGGACGTAAGCGGTAGATCTATCTGGGTGTAGCGAGCCCATCCCCAGCCCCAACAGTACGGACCTTGAGGCATACGCAATTACCTTTTTGCGTTGCATTAATACACATCCTAATCCTATCTTTGAAGCATCACAGTTTACTTCAAAATCTTCTGTCCCTTCGGGTAAGGCAAGAATTGGGGTGTTTGTTAACCTTTGTTTTAAAATCCTAAAAGCCTCTTTTTGCTTAGGTCCCCATTCAAACTTAACTATTTTACAGGTTAGCTTAGTTAATGGCACAGTTATCTTGGAAAAATCCTTAATAAAGCTCCAATAGTATCCAGCTAAGCCTAGAAAACTTCTAACTTCTGTAGCTGATTGTGGGACCTTCCATTTGGTGATCGCTTCTATCTTGGAGGGATCTACGTGAATACCTTCGTGATTCACCAGGTGTCCTAAAAATTGCACCTCCTGCAGCCAAAATTCACACTTCGAGAATTTGGCGTAAAGCTTTTTTTTTTAACAAAGTTAAGAGTGCATGCAGGTGCTGACAATGCTCATCTTGACTTTTGGAATAAATAAGTATATCGTCGATGATGACAATTACGAATTTATCCAAATAGGGTTTACAGATCCTATTCATCATGTCCAAAAATGCTGCAGGAGCATTTGTTAGTCCAAAGGGCATGACTGTAAACTCATAGTGACCATACCTAGTTCTGAAAGCAGTTTTAGGTATGTCTTCTTCTTGAACCTTCAGTTGATGATATCCGGAGCGTAAATCTATCTTAGAAAAATATCTAGCCCCCTGAAGTTGATCGAAAAGATCATCAATCCTAGGTAATGGGTATCGATTCTTAATTGTAACCTTATTTAATTCCCTATAATCGATACACATTCGCATCGAACCATCTTTCTTCTTTACGAACGACACTGGTGCTCCCCACGAGGATGAACTAGGTTGTATAAATCCTTTGCTTAATAATTCATCTAACTGCTTTTTCAGTTCTAACATTTCAGTGGGTGCTAATCGGTAGGGTGCTTTAGCTACTGGGGTAGTTCCAGGAATCAAATGAATTCTAAATTCTACCTCCCTATCTGGTGGTAATCCTGGTAGTTCTTCTGGAAATACATCCGAGTATTCTGATACTACAGGAAGATTGTCCCGTTCCTCTTTTCTTGAAATTCCTATTATTACCCACACGAAATCCTTGGGTAATCTTTTGGGCTAACTCCTTTTTTCCAATTTTCTTCCCGCATACGCACAAGTCCGTCAGTCAAAGTATTGGCTAATTCCACCGCATCATCGATTGTGCGGGGTCTCGCAGCTTTGACAATATCATGGATCTCGCTAATTAAATTCCAAATGTAACGAGAAATAAGTACCGGTTCTGGCGAGGCCAGAGTAGGCACAATTCGAGCATATTTGAAAAACTTCGAAGTATACCCTCGGCAATCCACATCCACCATTCGGCGGCTCAGGAATTTATTTGCCATTTGTTCTTTTTCATACTCTGGGCAGAATTTCCTTTCCACCAGACGCTTAAATTCTTCCCAATTCATAGCATAAGCCAGGTCGCTTCCTTTGTCTTGCAACACCGTATTCCACCATTCTAATGCTTCTTCCTTGAAAAGGTGTGAAGCATACATGACTTTATCCTCCTCGGTACATTTACTTATTTTAATTACAGCCTCAGTTTTCTCCAACCAACGCAGTGTAGCAGTCGCCCCTTCATTGCCTGCAAATTCAACAAGTTTACAGGCAAGAAATTCCTTGTAAGTGCAACCAGGAGTTGCAGCTTTCATTCTTTTAAGAAATGGGGGTAGCATCCCATCATTATCATTATTATTAATGTTGCCGCCTCCATTTATGCTATTACTGAAGTTGTCTTCATGCGTACGTCTGCTAGGAATAATTGGTTGAGGTTCAACTGGGTTTCGGACAGTAGCCAGAATTGCTGGAATAGCATTGGCTATTCCTTGAGCAACGATGATTTCTATATCTTTCCTATTAAGAAATTGATCTCGATGGTTTTGTTAAGATTGGTTAACTTCATTAACTGGTTCATTGACGGAATGTTCCATCTGATAATTAACAATGTATATATAAGTTATTGGCACAAAATAGAATAAATAATAATCAAGCACAATAGAGCAATCGAACATAATCATGTCAACACGTATAGCCAAAATTTGTCGATTTTACGACGTTAATATTTTATATATTTTAATATGCCTCCGTACATTACCAGATATGTTACAAAAGTTTTATTTTTAGTTATTTTACATGATTATATTTTTATTATTATATTATTATTAAACACACATTTCCACAACCACATATGATTCTCATCAGCTGGCACTTTAGAAACGACGTTCCCTCTCATCATACTTCCATGATATCCTCTCCCCCACATCTCGGATCCTATTTCCTGCGTCCACCAGCTCCTCGCCATAGTAGCGAAGTTCAGCCAAGTTCTCGGTGCTCATTGGTGGGTGTAGTGGAGGCTCAGGGTCAAATTGAGGGAAAAAGGTATTAGGATTATTTAAAAGATTCTGAAATTGCCAGTCAGTTGTCCACCATTCTTCTAGCTCTTCTGGTAGAGGTCGGGGGTGGATAATAGGATCTGGAATAGCAGGTTCCAAATTAACTGGAAGTTGTGCTTCAATTGGGTAATTGAAGAGGTTTTCATCGGCAGGTCCGATGAGGTCACTAAGTCCCAATCTATGATCCAACTCCTCCCACGATGGCATTTCTTGAGCTTGCCCGGAACTCTCCCTGATCTCCTTTCCTTTGCCTTTACCATTTGGATCCTCAGTCTTTACAACTTTCCGTGTTGCTGGTTTCTTCCTACGCACACGCCTCCAGCCCACGAATCTTCTTCTTTTTTCCGGCTTTGGTTTCTCCTGGGGTTAGGCTTGGAATACCATTGGCTCTTCAGTATCAGCCTGGTAGCCAGGTGGATTTCCTGTGATATCCATATCTGTGTTATGGATAGTAAAGTTTTGAAGTGCTTCGGATAGTTCATTCATGCTGTTAGCATGTATGAAGAAACACACAAATTTTTAAGTTAAAATTTTGTAAATTGAATTTTCACATAATCACCGAATGGCAATCAGAAAAATTAAGTAATTCTAAATACTTAATTGGCTTAAATCAGTGGCTCTGATACCACCTTTTTCTGTCACGGCCACCGTCCCGGTTTTACCCGGTCCAGGAGTTGCGGGGCAGAAATCCGTGGTATTTAATATGTTGGCAACAGAATGTTTAACAGGATCTTTAAAAAACTTGAAAATACCCAATTTACTTTATTTCACAAATTTAGGGATAACATCCATAATTTACAATAAAGGTGATTTCACTGGGAAATCCCTGTTTTTACAAAAACATGTTTCTTTATTTTATTGAGCCACTTCCTCAAGCTTGTTGTGCTACATGGCACTTTTTCCTGGATCACAGCAGATCACCTGAAACATGTTTTAAAAAAAGTTTTATCAGCAGGGAAATACTAGCGAGTCACTCAAGTTGCACAAAATGACACATTGTTATAATATACAGTATTAAGGGTAATTACATTGTTTCTATCAACCAATTACCCCAAATCGGTATTTGTCACTCGACTATATCTGTGACTATGGTCATATCACCCATTGGCTAACTCGTTGTCCAATGGTGACGGGTAGCAAGTAATGTATACAAAACCCCACATACCGGCAGTAATTGAAGACTACAAAGACTTAATCCCTGTAATTATAACTTTGAAAACAAGTAGAATTTTAAGAAAACAATTTGATAAAAAGAGAATGACTCACATTGCAAGTTTAAATGAGCAGCGCTTAGCCTACTGATTTTAGCCTGGTTAACCTAATTCAAATAACAATGCACACGAAAACTAGGTCAGTAACTTAATACAACTTTTACGACAACTCACGAGATCGAAACCCTCACGACGAATGACAAAGTATAGCCCAAATACGGGCAGCACTTAAACATCCATCGGACCGGTCTCAATCGATCGAACATTAAATCATAGCAGTGATCGAGTTATTACCCTGTTATCGCGGCAGAATTTCGTGTTGTGTGTGTGTTTAGAAGTAATCAGACGATATCTCAATGTACGAAATGATTTTTTACGTCGAACCAACGCCAAACTTCAAGTGACAAACCCTGCTATTTATACTGGAAAAACGGCTCCCTCGCGTGGCGCGAGGGCACCCCTCCTAGCATAGGGCAGCCTCGTGTAATTGTAGCCTGGGTGAGTCGACGTTTCGCTAAAATTCGATTTTGACAACGAACTGTGAAGATAATATCGATTTGGGAGTATCCCCCCTGAGTTTTAGGGGCCCTGATCCTAGTTTTGATTGTTTTGAAAATTTTAGGGGTCATGCAATATTATTTGGGGGTTTCAATTAGGGTTTCCTATTGGAAAAAAATAAGATAAGAAATAGTAATTTTAATGAGAGTTGTTACATTATGGACTCACTGGACACTTAAATGGGGGGTCGCGGCAGCAAAAGATCGAAATTTGGGCGTCGGCATAGAAGGGGTGTAGCTGACGCCCCTGCATAGTGTCGGCGATGGGCTTTTGGCCGTCGGCGACGGCCAGGGACCCCATTCCTAAGCCCCGTTAACCTTTCGAAATAGGTATATGTATGCATGCGTGTGTGTGTCTGTGTATGTATGTATGTATGTATGTATGTATGTATGTATGTATGTATGTATGTATGTATGTATGTATGTATGTATGTATGTATGTATGTATGTATGCATGTATGTATGCATGCATTCATGCATGCATGCATGCATGTATGTATGTATGTATGTATGTATGTATGGTATTTCATTGTGTGTAAGTAAATGGGACTTGTATGTATGCACGTATGTATGGGATTTAGATGTAAAGATGTATGTGGCTAGAACTTGTATGTATAAATGTGTTATGATGTAAAGTGTATGTACGCGTAAGGATAGAAAGCTCTGTATGCTCGTGTTGGAAATTAGTATATGGGAACGAATGAAACTTGTATATATGTATACATGAGTTTTAATACGAATGGGACTTCACGATGCTAACCATGTTGCTATTGAGAATGAAATGGAAACGCATTTATATTAATGTTGGGTTCTCCAAGATTCGACACTAGAATACAATGATGGAATTCAGAAGGATAACCGGATAGTTAGTGTATGTAGAAAGAATGCAGTGTGGTTTTTTATTTTATAAACGTTTTAAGTTATGTATGCTGTCATCAATTACTAATGATGTGGACATATATGGTGATTGCAGGTTACATGGATCATAATCATCATGGAGTGCAAGCGGCTGAAGATCGAGTTAGAACTTGGATTGTATGGGAGTGTAGTCACATAGTTGTAAACGTATGTAACATTTGGTATATTAAACAAGTAGGGATGATGTAATTCTTATAAAGAGTTGTTTAAAAATGGCTTCCAATCATTATGTGTGGCTTCAGACCGCATTTCATGTGCATTCTTCACTCTGTCTTCCATTGTTGCTTGGGGATATTCCTGAACGTCTTGCGGTACATAGTTCTGGCATATTGCTCTTCATTCGTCTTCCAAAATCATATTATGCATGATTATACAAGCGTACATAGCATCTCTCATTTTTTTTCTTTGCTCCATGCACGACAAGGATTTCTCAAATAAAGTCACTGTTGTTGAAGAACCCCAAAGCATCTCTCAATATCTTTCCGCGAAGACTCTTGAACTTTTTTAAAGTAAGCTCTTTTTTCATCGTACGGGTCCCTAAACGTCTTCACGACAATCGAATACTTAGGATAAATTCCATCGCACAAATAGTACCCGTGCGGGTAGTAGTTTCTGTTTGCATAAAAAGATACTTTCGCAGCTCTACCAGAAATATAGTCCTCTACCAATGGAGATTGCTCGAAAACGTTTATATCATTGCATGACCTTGCCACACCAAAGTAAGCCGACCAAACCCAAAGGTCCTGTGAGGCAACCGCTTGAAGAATAACATATGATCCGTCTTGGTCACCTTGTGTGTGTTGATCTCGCCATGCGGTCGGACAATGATACAACTGCCAATGACGACAATCCAAGCTCCCGAACATGCCCGGTAAACCATGGAGATTAGAATGGACCTCGTAAATTTGTTGAAGGTCGTACCATGTGGGCTTTCTCAGATACACGCACCGTACAAATTTATAATACCTTTAACACACATATATAACTTTAAGCAAACTAAAAAGAATATGAATGCATGTAATGTTTATAGTATAGTAATGTACCTTGACAAAAATGCTCCAAGGTATCTCGCGTTGTTTTCTCGGCCATTTTTAAATATTCGTCGTTGATGTCCGTCGTGTTTCCGTACGCAAGGACTCGTAGAGCTGAAGTACACTTTTGAATACCGGTGAATCCAAGTGTCCCTCTCGCATCGGGTTTTTGTTTAAAATAATCAAACTTGTTTTCCAAGTCTTCAGGGATGCGTAAAAATAAACGTTTACTCATCCGGAAACGACGCCTAAAAACTTCGGGGTTTGGGTAAGTAGGCGCTTCATCAAAGTAATCTTTCATCAACCGATTGTTTGCCGCACATCGGTCTCGTTCAATATATTCTCTTGGTAAAATTTCACGTTGAGGCCGGCTACAATGTTTCATATATCAAGCCGCTAGTTCGCACGCACTCGTAATCGCCTCTTGCTCGACCTCCTCATCGGTCGAGTCACTCGCATCCGCTAATTTTTTTTTGTAATAATAATAATTTGCAATGGACGACGAGGTGGTGGGGGAATCCATTTTTTATATAAAATGGGGTGTAAAAGATTTGATGTTTGATGTTGTAAGTGAAGGTTTTTGGTTTTGGTTTGTATAAAATGGGTGAAGGTTGGTATATATATAAGGTGAATAAAGGAAAAAAAGTTAATAAAAGAGTCATTACATTCTGACTGTTGCAACGGTGTCATTGGCCAAAACAATTGATCAAGGCGTGGAAAAAAGAACGCCAAACAATTTAAAAAAAAAAACGCCCAGAGGGCGGTATCGGGTTGTGTGGGGGCGTTTTTTTTTTGGAAAAAACGCCAAAAAACTCCACTAGGGTGGTCTGAGTGTATTGTTTCTTATCTCCCTTTTTTATTTGCACTTAATGATTCTGTTTTGTATCATATTATTTGCCTATAGTTTCTAAGAAACATGGTGTGATGGTAAGATCCTCTCTATATTAAAGGTGAAGGGTTCTTAACTTGCAAGGTGAATGAATTGGTGACTAATATGAGTAGATTCGAGGGTAGGTTAGTTTGCCTTTCAAAAATAATGTCTATTAACAATGATCATATTATGGTTTTTTTTTCGGAATGCCATGTTGCAAATTTCAACTCTCAATTGCCGGTTTTTTTGTGTTGAATGTTCAATTGTCGGTGTTGCTAAATACTTTATTTGAAGTTTATAGTTTTGTTTACTATAGGCTTGAAAAAGTATTCATATTAAAAGGGTAAAATGGGCTTAATAATCCAAATTAAGTGATTTATATTTGCTAAATACTTTATGTGAAGCTTATATTATTAAACTTAGTATTTTAACTTATTTTTAAGGGTAAATTGCCATTTTAGTCCCTGAGGTTTGGTTTAAATTGTCACTTTAGTCCAAATAGTTTTTTTTTCTCCTCTGGGTCCCTGAATTTTCCAATTTTTTGTCATTTTGATCACGTTGTCTAACTCAGTCCAAAAACCTGGTTAATGCCAAAAATACCCCTAGTTATAACCAGGATTTTAGACTGAGTTAGACAATGTAATTAAAATGGCAAGTAATAGGAAAAGTCAGGGACTCAGAGGAGAAAAAAAACTATTTGGAGTAAAGTGACAATTTGAATCAAAACTCAGAGATTAAAGTGGCAATTTACTCTTATTTTTACTTAGGGGGGTAAGTTTAAATATTTGAAGGGGGCAATATTAAAATTTGATGAGAGTCGTTGTCAATAATTCATGAGTGTCGATTGTGAATCAATCATATATACATCATTTATAAAAATTCCATGTGGTGTGGGCTACTCCAGAGAGGCAATGGGTCTGCCCCTGCGTAGGAGGACATGTAGCCAACCTAACTTTTTTTTTAACATCGACTTTATTTTGCTACTACACTCCTAAAATTGAAGAGCTCCGTTATCCTACTCGATTGAAAACCCAAATCACCCTACTACTAGGCCACAAGTAGTGGATTATGTAGCCAACCTAACTGTCCTGGCAATGCATTTTTTTTAGTTTTTTAATATGTGATTCTATTAAATGTTTAGTATATAACAAATTAAAAGAAAAAAATAAATATCATATACGATACTAATACGACGACTAGCCAAGCTACTCGACAACATGAACCTTTAGTTGTTTAACTTTGCTTTTGGTAACTTCATGTATCACACTCTCCGACTTGAACATTAGCGACTCAATTGTTATGCCTATTTTTAGTTTTTTTAATATGTGATTCTATTAAATGTTAAGTATATAACAAATAAAAAGGAAAAAATAAATACCATATACGATACTAATACAATCGACAACTAGCCAAGCTACTCGACAACATGAACCTTTAGTTGTTTAACTTTGCTTTTGGTAACTTCATGTATCGCACTCTCTGACTTGAACATTAGTGACTCAATTGTTTCAAAGGGTTTGATCCTAAGGATTTATTGAAGATCAAAAAACTTTAGTGGAACCAGCGAGACAACCACACTTTTCTTTCTCTAAGGCCCTGTACTCTGAGAACCTTACGACATTGGTATGTCTCCTTTACACATTTAGTTTTCGGTGGCAAAAGTGTAATGCCTCAAAGCTCGAATTTTTAACTCACGAGTATGTTCTTGTGTTATGGCATGAAATAAATTAACTAAGTTATTTAACTTGGTTAGAATATAAGCTAAGGGAATGAAGTTTGTGACAAATGTGATCAATTTGTAAACTGTTAATTTTCTTTACTTGTTTTGATTTTGTATGTCTCTAAGATATGTTGTGCAAGCATAATGACATATAGACATTTATTATATAAATCAAACGTTTAAAGGGCTTGTAAATTTTGATCATATGTGTTAGGTTTTAAATTGAGGTTTTAGTATGATTAATTGGGGTCCTGAGTTGAATACTAACTCAACGACTGTATTTCTCTGCTACGGTTCTTGGTTTAAAACTAAAATGAGTATTAACTCTTGATCAGGCTTATCTAATGCTTATAATAAATGATTACTCGGCTAAGTGGGAGAATGTTAGATTAAATATATTTAAGAGTAAAATGCACGGATAGTCCCTGTGGTTTGGTGAAATTTCTCCCTTAGTCCCTAATTTTTCAAAATTACACTCTTAGTCCCTGTGGTATGACAAGTTGTTACTCGGATAGTCCCCAAAGCAGATGAAGGTTACTCGGATAGTCCTTGTCATTTCACATCCACTTAACAAGAAAAACTAACATCCATCCGCTTTGGGGACAATCCGAGTAACAACTTGTCAAACCACAGGGACTAAGAGTGTAATTGAGAAAAGTTGGGGACTAAAAGTGAAATTCCACCAAACCACAGGGACTATCCATGCATTTTACTCTATATTTAATATATTAATTATATTTAATCATATAGCCATTGTAATAATTTAACATAACATCAATGATCTCGATCTCCTCTCTCTCCACAATAACGAGTGCTTCACCCTTAGAAACTCGGAATTATCATCATTCATATACACCCTAAACGGGAACCATACCAAGCTGGCAATCTTATCGTCTACATCTATCCCAGTTGCAGTTGTTGGCTTACTAGGTATACTTTTACATGTTTTCCATTATATACATACAGAACTGATCAACATCATAACATTATATGCTTAAATGATGTGATGCACACCATGTGTTTAATTGAGGTTAAGAAGTGAAAAAGTGGTGTTATTGTATAGTAGGTGGACTTATTAGTAAGGAGAATACTAGAAACATATTGTATTAGCTATTCTTGAATGTTATACTAGTATGTATAGAATTGATCATATATGTGTATGTATGTAACTAAGTGATAATGTGGTTGTATGTGTCCGTCATCATGAGTATGAAATGCATATAGTGTTGTGCTTATGATATAGCATGCCAAGATAAGCATATATTCCTAAATTGGAAGTTTGTATGCTTGACAGTTGACTTTCTGAAAAGTTAACAAATATGAGAAAGACATAGTCAGACTTCCTAACATGATTGCATGAATAAGGGAAATCATGTGATGCATGTTAGACCATTTATGCGTTATATATGATTATAAGTGGAATTGTGTGGATTTGGGAGGATGCGATTGTTAATGTAGGTCTTGTGTATGGTTGTAATTGACTAATGAAAGTCAAAGCAACCTAAGTGTTGGAAATGAATATCAATGTGAATAAGCGTGTATGTTAACCATGTTGTAAACATAATGACATGAAAGAATATGTATCATGTTAAGATGGATCGAAGCATGGAAGGCTAACGGATCAAGAGGAGGCAAGGAAGCTAACATGGACATGGCAGGCTCAAGGTAAGTGATTCTCAAATTCAATTTCTTATTATGCAATGAAGTCTTATATGCAAGAGGAAGGGGAATCATGAAAGGATGGATAAATAATGGTAGTACTAAGGTATAGTCGTAAGGGTTATTTGTAGATTAACTATGATTGAACACGCTTGGTAGGAGCAAACGGGTTAAAATCTAGAAAGTAGCGTAATAGGACATAGGAGTTGGATGTTGGGGTATGGGAATTAAAGTTGGAATGATTTGAGGGCTTGGAATAACAATATATTAAGCTTAAGTGTCACGGCCCCCGTCCCGGTTTTACCCGGTCCAGGAGCCGCGGGGCAGAAATCCATGGTATTTAATATGTTGGTAGCGGAATGTTTAACAGGATCTTTTAAAAACTTGAAAATACCCAATTTATTTTATTTCACAAATTTGGGGATAACATCCATAATTTACAATAAAGGTGATTTCACTGGGAAATCCCTGTTTTTACAAAAACATGTTTCTTTATTTTATTGAGCCACTTCCTCAAGCTTGTTGTGCTACATGGCACTTTTTCCTGGATCACAGCAGATCACCTGAAACATGTTTTAAAAAAAGTTTTATCAGCAGGGAAATACTGGCGAGTCACTCAAGTTGCACAAAATGACACATTGTTATAATATACAGTATTAAGGGTAATTACATTGTTTCTATCAACCAATTACCCCAAATCGGTATTTGTCACTCGACTATATCTGTGACTATGGTCAGATTACCCATTGGCTAACTCGTTGTCCAATGGTGACGGGTAGCAAGTAATGTATACAAAACCCCACATACCGGTAGTAATTGAAGACCACAAAGACTTAATCCCTGTAATTATAACTTTGAAAACAAGTAGAGTTTTAAGAAAATAATTTGATAAAAAGAGAATGACTCACATTGCAAGTTTAAACGGACAACGCTTAGCTTACTGATTTTACCCTGGTTAACCTAATTCAAATAACAATGCACACGAAAACTAGGTCAGTAACTTAATACAACTTTTACGACAACTCACGAGATCGAAACCCTCACGACGAATGACAAAGTATAGCCCAAATACGGGCACCACTTAAACATCCATCGGACCGGTCTCAATCGATCGGACATTAAATCGTAGCAGTGATCGAGTTATTACCCTGTTATCGCGGCAGAATTTCATGTTGTGTGTGTGTTTTGAAGTAATCAGACGATATCTCAATGTACGAAATGAGTTTTTACGTCGAACCAACGCCAAACTTCAAGTGCCAAACCCTGCTATTTATATTGGAAAAACGGCTCCCTCGCGTGGCGCGAGGGCCTGTCGCGTGGCGCGATGGCACCCCTCCTAGCATAGGGTAGCCTCGTGTAATTGTAGCCTGGGTGAGTCGATGTTTCGCTAAAATTCGATTTTGACAACGAACTGTGAAGATAATATCAATTAGGGAATACCCCCCCCCCCCCTGAGTTTTAGGGGCCCTGATCCTAGTTTTGATTGTTTTGAAAATTTTAGGGGTCATGCAATATTATTTGGGGGTTTCAATTAGGGTTTCCTATTGGACAAAATAAGATAAGAAATAGTAATTTTAATGAGAGTTGTTACATCCTCCCCACCTTATTAAAATCTCGTCCTCGAGATTTACTGGAACAAGTAGGGATATTTTCGCTTCATCTCTGATTCTAGCTCCCAAGTGTACTCAGGTCCTCTCTTTGAATCCCACTTGACTTTGACCAGCACTAGTCTTTTATGTTTGAGGAATTTGACCTTTCTGTCTTCTATCTGCAGTGGCTTCTCAACAAATTTTAACTTTTCATTTACCTCTACATCTTGAAGAGGTACTACCAGGGATTCGCCAGATAGACATTTCTTGAGGTTGGATACATGAAACACGTCATGTACCCCGGCTAGCTCCTATTCGCTGGATTACTAGGAATGGTCCTACGTACCTTGGACTTAGCTTTCCCTTTTTACCAAACTAAACTACTCCTTTCCAAGGAGAAACTTTCAAGAGTACCTTATCACCGACTTGAAATTCCAGTGGCTTACGTCGATTGTCTGCATAACTCTTCTGGCCATCTTGAGCCGTTTTCAGTCTTTCCTTGATTTGAGTGATCTTGTCAGTAGTTTCTTGTACAATTTCGGGACCTGATAATTGGCTTTCTCCTATTTCTGCCCAACAGACCGGAGTTCTGCACTTTCGTTCATACAATGCTTCGAACAGGGCAGCTTCGATGCTTGAATGATAACTATTATTATAGGAGAATTCAATTAAGGGTAGGTGGTCATCCCAGTTTCCACCAAAATCTATCACACATGCCCTGAGCATGTCTTCCAAGGTTTGAATCGTCCTTTCACTTTGTCCATCTGTTTGAGGATGGTAAGCTATACTTAAATTTAATTGCGTCCCCATGGCTTCTTGGAAACTTGTCCAGAAATGTGAAGTGAAACGACTATCTCTATCCGATACGATGCAGAGTGGAACTCCATGTAAGGATACTACTTCGTCTACGTACAATTTTGCTAACCTTTCCATGCTAAAGGTTTCCTTCATGGGTAGAAAATGAGCTGATTTGGTTAATCGATCCACAACTACCCAAATTGCGTCATTACCCTTTCTGGTTTTGGGCAACTTAGTAACAAAATCCATGGTTATTAGTTCCCACTTCCATACAGACATTTCTAATTGTTGAAGTAACCTTGAAGGTTTCTGGTGTTCTTCTTTAACTTGCGAACAAGTTAGACATTTGGATACATATCTAGCTATATCCTTTTTCATTCCTATCCACCAGAAATTATTTCTTAAATCTTGGTACATCTTATTATTACCAGGATGCATGGTATACCTAGATTTATGGGCTTCTTCTAAAATCTTATTTCTTAATTCTCCTTGCTTAGGTATCCAAATCCTCTTCTTGTGGAATCTCCAAATTCCATCAGCTCCCTGCTCTAATTCTTTTATTCTTCCTTTCATTCCTTCAGCATCATCCTTGATTGCTGTTTCTTGAATGTGTTTCAGTTGTTCCATTAAATCTAACTGTAGATTTAATCTAAGAGCACGAACTCGCTTTTGCTTTTCATGATACTTACGACTTAAAGCATCTGCAACTACATTTGCTTTTCCTTTGTGATATTGAATATCACAATCGTAGTCACTTAGAATTTCCATCCATCTTCTTTGCCTCATGTTCAAATCTTTTTGCCCAAATATGTATTTTAAGCTCTTATGATCTGTATAGACAGTAAACTTACTTCCATACAGATAGTGTCTCCAAATCTTAAGGGCAAAAATTATCGACCCTAATTCTAAGTCATGCGTCGTATAGTTTTCCTCATGCTTTTTCAATTGCCTTGAGGCATACGCAATTACCTTTTTGCGTTGCATTAATACACATCCTAATCCTATCTTTGAAGCATCACAGTTTACTTCAAAATCTTCTGTCCCTTCGGGTAAGGCAAGAATTGGGGTGTTTGTTAACCTTTGTTTTAAAATCCTAAAAGCCTCTTTTTGCTTAGGTCCCCATTCAAACTTAACTGTTTCACAGGTTAGCTTAGTTAATGGCACAGTTATCTTGGAAAAATCCTTAATAAAGCTCCAATAGTATCCAGCTAAGCCTAGAAAACTTCTAACTTCTGTAGCTGATTGTGGGACCTTCCATTTGGTGATCGCTTCTACCTTGGAGGGATCTACGTGAATACCTTCGTGATTCACCAGGTGTCCTAAAAATTGCACCTCCTGCAGCCAAAATTCACACTTCGAGAATTTGGCGTAAAGCTTTTTTTTTTTTTAACAAAGTTAAGAGTGCATGCAGGTGCTGACAATGCTCATCTTGACTTTTGGAATAAATAAGTATATCGTCGATGAAGACTGTTTTGGTCAAAAATCACACAAGGATAATGCAACCAAATCTGATTTTGTGAGGAATGATGCTTGGTTAATTGTATGAACAACAAGTATATGAAATCAATGATGAACACCGAGATTTATACGAGGAAAAAGCCCTTGATCTTTAGAAGATCTCCGGCATAAAAAACCTCGGGTGATGGAAACTACCGATCACCAACTATATTGCAAAAACAGCAGTGATCCTTGTACAACTTCGGAAGAAAACAAGCTCAATACAATGAATTTCTAGTGAAAGTGTGTGTTTTTTGCTAAGTGTTTGCAGAGAATTCGTGTATTGTGTGTATTTTCTGTGGTGTGCACAACTTATTTCTATAATGAGCTTGTTTCCCCTTAAAAAAGATAAAAAAAACAACTAACTAACTTCCCGAAAAAGGTGGAAGTCACCCATGACCACCACCAACGGTTATTTCTTCAATATGCACGTGCCTAAAAGCATATTCCACGAGATTCCAGCAAAGAAGTGGTCCACTACGTCCATTCCCTGCATTTACACATTAAAAACGTGCAAAACATATGTTCTGTTAAGGATCCTGATCCTCAGACTCGTGATCCTCAGACGCGTGATCCTCAGACTCTGGATCCTTAGACTCTGGATCCTCAGACTGTCTGCATCATCCATTAAGGATCCGTGATCCATGCCCAGACTCAGGATAGATGATCCTTAGCATAAAATTCATGCCCTAACAATTGCCCCCAATATGGCAGTTGTGATAAGGATTCACAGCTGTCATATTTCCGTCAGAAGCGGACTAGCCGTTGCTGCTGGTAACTAGTTGTTACACTGCCTGTCGTCACTGATAAGACCTTCTATAATGATCATTGCAAAATATAGAGTTAGAGATAACTCCTCAAGTGCCTTTACAGATCAGAAGATCCTTCCGTTCGTGGAGAATGAATCCTTCTACACAGTTTGCTATTAACCTTCCTGCACTTTAATTTCTGCATAGACACTTTAACTGTTAGATAGCCTTATCCGGCCTGGGTGGATGGTCCACGGTTTTGCTGGTGAAATCCAGGCCAGATGATTTGATACATAATGAATGGGTAATAACATTAAACTTTTTTAGCTACATCTATTGTTGTTTCTTCCCTTTTTTTTTTCATGTATGCTTTCTATTTTCAAAAATATCATCACCAAACAACTGGAAAGTTATTGAAAATCTGATGATAATGTTACACTTTTAACAGAAAACTTGAAGTGTTCATATAAATGTGGATCAATGATCCTTAACCAAAAAGGATAAGAGACAACTTACAGCTTTGAAAAAGTTAGAATATAACATACCAGAGAATCCAAGTTAGGATTCTATATCCTTGTAAATTATTGCTGAATAAGCAAACTATGAAAAGTAAAGCTTCTAGGATCAAGGATCCTTATCGTCAGAACTTGTATAACTTTAGACAATAGTTTCTAGGGTGAAGAATCATGGATCCTTGAACAATAGGCAGGATAATGGGTGGTGGATGGATCCTCTGTTTGGGGGATGAAGCCACTCGTTATCCTTCCGTCTTTTATTTTCTGCACTACAAAGACCCGTAAACAATGGACACCCTTTGCCAACCCATGTGGACGGGCCACGTTTTGCTGGTAGAAACGTGGGTTGGAAATTTTGACAACCTTAAAAGGTTTAATGTTTTGTGAATAAAATAACTTTAACTTTTTGGCTATCTCCCGTGTTGCTATCCTTATGTATCCTTTAGTTTTCAATTGTTGTGATATACATTTGTTTGAATAAGAAAAGTTAAACAAATTAAGTTTAAGAATTTTAGGATATGATCCAGGATCAAATATCCTATAGTTGAAAAGTTCCGAAAAGTAGTATATTTTAAGGATCATAAGTTCAGTTGTCAAAGTATAAGGGCTATTCAAATGAATAATGAATAAAATCAAAATAGTTAAGGATCATACCTGAGAATCCAAGTTAGGATCCTAACCTTTATCATTATAAACAGGATAACCATAAGACAAACCTTAATGGAAGGTAAGGATCAAGGATCCTTGGTCGTTTGTCTCCAAAAACCTGAAATAGGATACAACTTGGGACTAAGCCAATATAAGATAAGAGTTAGTAACTGGGGACAAGCCCAACAAACTGGGGACAAGCCCAAATAAACTGGGGACAAGCCCAAATAAACGGATGTAAACTGGGGTCAAGCCCATATAAACAGATGTAAACTGGGGTCAAGCCCATATAGACGGATGTAAACTGGGGTCAAGCTCATATAAACGGATGTAAACTGGAGTATGGCCCTCACTGGCGACTATCCAAACTTGAGCGACATGAAAATGCCGAAACCTTAGCTAACGTGAAAACGTTAGAAACCTTAGCTAACGTGAAAACGTTAGAAACCTTAGGAACAGATGTATGGTACGTCTACCATTATACGTAGGATCCTGGGTACAGCCAGTACAATGAAATTGTCAGCCCCTAAAACGAGTACTGGTCGCACTGCCTTGAACCGCACCAGGATCATCGTGCGCTACTGGCGAAACTGGGGACAAGCCCAAAACTTTGGAGAGTTGGCCAACCACTTTGATCTTCTGTAAAATGATAACAACTCTGCAAAAGCTTAAACTTTGTGAAAATAGATGTTAACTGATTAACATCTTTAACTTATGATAAGTAATAAGTATAAAATGAATGAAAATGAAAATGAAAGTAATGTATTACCAAATGTAGAATCATATATCCTTTGAGGATCCTGGATCCTTAATCAGAATACCGGTATCGCTGAGGATCCCTGATCCTTCTTACTTAAATTATTTTTTGAGATGAACAGCATTCCAAGCTCTTGGTAGGAGATCATCATCCATTGTTAACAAGTGATATGCCCCCTTTCCTGATTCAGCTTCAATTAGATAGGGGTCTTCCCACTTTGGTGCTAGCTTGCCATCAGAAGGATTTGTAGTGTTCTGGAATGCTTTTCTTAGCACAAAATCACCAACTTGAAATCTTCTAATCCTGACATTCTTGTTGTATGCTCCAGCCATTCCTTGTTGATAACTGGCCATTTCCTTTTTTCTGACTTTGAGCAAAAGCTTCTTCTTAGGATGCAGATGTTATGTTGGTTGGTGTAGAATAGTACTATGTCTTTGACAAGCATCACACTTCTTTGCATAATCCACAACATATATCTTCATGGTAGGCCAATAGTATCCTGTTCTAAGGATCCTTGAGAATAGTGCTCTGCCCCCAGTGTGGTTTCCACAGTCTCCTTGACTTTGAAAGCTTTAGGATTTTGTCATGTAGGGATCACTCCATGTTGTATATATCTTAGGATTGGAAGGATCCAGGATCCTGAATTCGACTGTGCAGGATCACCAGGTATGATTGCAGAATCCTCCACTATCTCCATGGCTACGTGATCCTCAATTGCAGGAGTTAAAACATGGGTGATGAGTATTTTTCACATCTTCTGGCATCTTTAGGAATGATCCAAGGTTAGTTAAAGCGTCTGCTTCTGCATTCTCTTCTCTGGATACCTGTGTTAGACTGAAAAAAGCAAAAGAATCTGCCAATTTCTTGACTATTTCTAAGTACTCGATTAGTATTTCACCTTTAATAGCATAAGAACCATTAAAGTAGTTAGCAATTAATAGGGAATCTACGAATACTTGAAGATACCTAATCCTCATATTGTTAGCTAATTGCAAACCTGCTATCAAGGCCTCCTACTCTGCCACATGATTAGTGGTTTGGAATTCACATGCAATGGATTGGGGTATAATGTCCCCCTGTGGCGATTTTAGTAGTGTGCCTTGTCAAGTTCCTTTAACATTTGAAGCTCCATCCATGAAGAGTGTCCAAGGATCCTTTGTCTTCTCAAGTTGTTGAACTTCTAATTCAGCTTTCCTTTGTAGATCACTACTGAAATCAGCCACAAAGTCAAGTAAAGCTTGGGACTTGATTGCCCATTTTGCCATTCTACCTGACATTTGAAGTTTCCTGAGAACATTCTTGATAGCAAGGTTAGTTTTCACAATAATGGTATGAGTTTCTAAATAATTTGTATGTTTAGCAGAAGCCATAATTAAATCAAGAATTAATTTCTCTAAATGAGAGTACCTGGCCTCAGCATCAAGTAGAATATTACTTACATAGAATACCGGATGTTGAGAGCCTTCATGATCCTTAACTAGGATCACACTTACTGCTTTAGCTGAAATAGCTAAGTATAAGGATAACGATTCTCCATTTTCTGATTTCATCAGGGCTGGTGCTCTTCTTGGATAATGGCATTCTTTCGAGTGCGAACTTTCTCTTCATGTTTCCAAGCGAAGGTAGACTTTCTTCTTTTCAAGAAGGATATTAAATCCTACTCAATACTGTCTAGGATCCCAGATCCTATAAAAATTTTGGATTCAGGATCCTCTGGGTTCAACAGAATATCCTTGACGTCTTGCTCCTTGGAGGTTGGCTTCAATGAAGAAGTGTAACAGTTCTTTGCCTTCTGCTGATCACTTTCTATCTTCACCACATCCCATAGAGTTGGGAGCTTGACACATTGATGATATGTTGAGGGGACTGCCTTCATATCATGTATCCATAGCCTGCCAAGGATAACATTATAGCAGGATAAGCAATCTATGACACAATTTTTTTGAAAAGAATTAACTCCCTCTATGTAAATAGGAAGTTTGATGTCCCCCAATGTAATCTTTGTCTCCCCACTGAATCCCACAAGGACAAATGATCTTTGGACAATATCGGATTCAAGGATGTCCATTCTATTAAGGACATCCAACTGGATTATGTTCACTGAGCTTCTCCCATCAATGAGAATCCTGCGAACAAAATGGTTAGATATAAATAGTGTAATAACTAAACCGTCGTGATGAGGATCCTGAATGTCCACACGGTTATCCTCATCAAAGGATATCACTTTTTCCTGGACAAGAATGGAAGTTCGAACAGGTCTGCCCCCATTCTCCATCTTTGTTTCCTTTGCACGTCTCTTAGCTGCTGAGAACCTCCGGAGATGAAATGGATGATTTGAGCATCGGATGGTGGAGGAGGAGCTTTTTCAGGAACTTTCTCAGGATACTCAATCCTTGACTTTTTCTTTCCGAGCAATTCCTTCAAGTATCCTTTGCTCAAAAGATAACCTATCTCCTTCCTTAATGCTATGCACTCATCTGTGAGATGACCAGAATCCCCATGGTAAGCACACCATTTCGATTCGTCTTTGGTGGTAGGCGGTTTGTCATTCTTCCTTGGCCACCTAATCTTGTCACCTAAACTCTGCATAGAAAGGATTAGTTCATTATTATCAGCAGAAAAACAATATTCAGAAATAGGAGGATAATCCTCATCATCTTCCTCTTGTTCCACAGCATGCACATTCTGGTTGTCATGCTTGGAGTATTGCTTGGATCAGTTATCCTTGAGATAGGATCTTTATTTGTCTTGCTTTGAGGATCCTGACAATCTCTCGTGGATCCTTTTGTCATCCTCTAAACGGATGAACCTAAGGGCCCTGTTTCTTTCCTCATCTAAGTTCCTGCAAGGGGTCATGACAAGATCATCATAGAACATTGAATCCCTAAGCAAACCCATTTTAAAGGCTTCTAGAGCTGTAGCAATATCTAAGTTAGGGATTTCTAAGGATTCTTTACTGAATTTAATTATGTAATCTCTAAGTGATTCATTATGACCTTGAGTTACCCTATATAAATCACTAGTTAATCGTTCAAATCTCCTACTGCATGAGAATTGGCTATTAAACAAATTAACTAGATTAGCAAATGAAGTAATAGAGTAAGGAGGAAGACTTAGCAGCCATTTTAATGTTGATCCGGTAAGTGTGGATCCAAAGCCCTTGTACAAGCAACCAGATTTGGTGTCTGAAACCTCTTCGGTATCTCTCCTGAATGATTCAAGTTTGGAATTCCAGATGTGAATCCATGTTGGCGGGATTCTGGCATAACCGAGGGACCAGAGGAAGCAATGGTCTGCATTGGTATGAAGTCTCCTAGATAAACATCTGAACTTCTGGGTTGCACACTCCTTAAGTATCCTAGATCCTGGAAGATGTTGGATCCTTGAAGTGCTGTGTATGGGGGTCTTGGAGGATAATCCATGGATCCGGAAACCTGAGATGAGGATCCTTGAACCTGGAAGGAGGATCCTTGAACCTGAGAGGATCCTTGAACCTGAGAGGGTCCTTGAAACTGGGAGGATCCTTAAACCTGCGAGGATCCTTGAACCTGAGAGGATCCTTGAACCTGAGAGGATCCTTGAACCTGAGAGGATCCTTGAACCTGTGAGGATCCTTGAACCTGAGAGGATCCTTAAACCTGCGAGGATCCTTGAACCTGTGAGGATCCTTGAACCTGAGAGGATCCTTGAATCTAAGAGGATCCTTGAACCTGCGAGGATCCTCGAACCTAAGAGGATCCTTGAACCTGCGAGGATCCTTGAACCTGAGAGGATCCTTGAATCGGCTGCGTCCCCATGCATCCTCCTAAATTGGTGAAGAATCCCTGATGCTGAAATGAGGATCCTGAAGGCTGGAAAGAGGATCCTCGAGCCTGAGACATTACCGATGATCCAGAACGTATTCCTATTGATGCACCCTGGTATTGGACATCTGGAGCTGCAAAGTGCTGGGAAGTTATGACTGGAGTGTCGAAATTCAGCGACCTCGACATCAAAGGGGAGTGATCCTCTGCTTATTTTATCAATTTCGCGAAGGATCCTGCCATTGGTTTTGACCTGCTGCTGCATGTGATCCTTCATCTGCACAATCAAAGCATAAAAATCACTGTTAGTAAGTGTAGAGCAAGAAACAACAGTTGGTTTTGTGAAAACGGGGGTTGTCTTCTTCAGAGAATTCTCAGCATTCTTCTGGAATGCAAGGGGGAGATGATGCAAAGGCGGAATGCCCTGTGAAAAAGTGACCGCCGGCATATAACTTGGAGTAGTTTTCCCTGAGAAGCCATGTGGTTGAAGATAATGAACCGAAATGAATGAAATGAACAAAATTTCTCAGAATTGAAGCACCAATTGCCCCACGGTGGGCGCCAAACTGTTTTGGTCAAAAATCACACAAGGATAATGCAACCAAATCTGATTTTGTGAGGAATGATGCTTGGTTAATTGTATGAACAACAAGTATATGAAATCAACGATGAACACCGAGATTTATACGAGGAAAAAGCCCTTGATCTTTAGAAGATCTCTGGCATAAAAAAACCTCGGGTGATGGAAACTACCGATCACCAACTATATTGCAAAAACAGCAGTGATCCTTGTACAACTTCAGAAGAAAACAAGCTCAATACAATGAATTTCTAGTGAAAGTGTGTGTTTTTTGCTAAGTGTTTGCAGAGAATTCGTGTATTGTGTGTATTTTCTGTGGTGTGCACAACTTATTTCTATAATGAGCTTGTTTCCCATTAAAAAAGATAAAAAAAAACAACTAACTAACTTCCCGAAAAAGGTGGAAGTCACCCATGACCACCACCAATGGTTATTTCTTCAATATGCACGTGCCTAAAAGCATATTCCACGAGATTCCAGCAAAGAAGTGGTCCACTACGTCCATTCCCTGCATTTACACATTAAAAACATGCAACACATATGTTCTGTTAAGGATCCTGATCCTCAGACTCGTGATCCTCAGACGCGTGATCCTCAGACTCGTGATCCTCAGACGCGTGATCCTCAGACTCTGGATCCTCAGACGCGTGATCCTCAGACTGTCTGCATCATCCATTAAGGATCCGTGATCCATGCCCAGACTCAGGATAGATGATCCTTAGCATAAAATTCATGCCCTAACAAAGACAATTACGAATTTATCCAAATAGGGTTTACAGATCCTATTCATCATGTCCAAAAATGCTACAGGAGCATTTGTTAGTCCAAAGGGCAGGACTGTAAACTCATAGTGACCATACCTAGTTCTGAAAGCAGTTTTAGGTATGTCTTCTTCTTGAACCTTCAGTTGATGATATCCGGAGCGTAAATCTATCTTAGAAAAATATCTAGCCCCCTGAAGTTGATCGAAAAGATCATCAATCCTAGGTAATGGGTATCGATTCTTAATTGTAACCTTATTTAATTCC